>WNWK01024686.1:0-29408 GCA_009830355.1 Cherax destructor
TGGAGGTCATTCCGAGATCAACATCCCCCGGCCCGGTCTATACCGGCCTCCCGTGGATCAGGGTCTGATCAACGAGGCTGTTACTGCTGGCTGCACGTAGTCCAACGTATGAACCACAGCCCGGCTGATCTGGCACTGATCCCTCTTGAAGACAACCAGGGTCTATTGGTAATGCATCCTGGGATAAAACTGACCTAATTTGCGGGAAATGCTCAGCATAACAAGTGGCTTTCTATATAGTAGTATGTCATTGATGTCAGCTATGGTCTGTATACCTTGTACATGTACTTGTAGTTATTTAAGATATTATTATTATTATTTCGTTAAAAATTGTAAATTAGTAAATTATAGAACTAATTTTATGAAAGCTTATTTTATAACATTCAAGTGTTTAACAATGGTCAAATTTATTTCACATTAATATTACAGACAAAACAGAAAAATAAGCTGATTTATCCCACAATAAATAAAGTCAGACACTGCGACTTATTTTTGATCTGAAGAAACATTCTACAGGTCTTTTGCAGAAGGTAATTTGAAATAAAAAATTTGCATATGATAAGTTAGAGTCTAACATCAAGAGCTTAAAGCTGACTAGAAGAAGCATTTACTAGAATGCGCTACAGAGCTTCAACCCTTGCAACGGAAATATAAACACTTAACAATTCCCGGAATCCATATCCCACTCTCATCCACACTTATCTCCTCTATATGATTTTAATACAAATAACACATTACGTATCACTCACAAAAATAATATCTCTCCATGAATAATATCTCATGGTAGTCTCGATTGGACAAAAAATATTTTTCAGCCTATCCTTCAACCTGGTAAGTTCGAGTCAATGTTTGTCTCCTATACTGCTGTTTCAAGCACTATTATATTGCTGTACAGCAATATAATAGTGCAAAACATTCAACAAAAATACATTATTTTGCAACAATGCGCTACTTGTTACGTTTAACTTGTGCTAAATTATGTTAATCCATACATCCCCTTCCCCTTTTAGTCTGTGTTCTTCATTACTTAAACTGTCTTTCACATCACTATGTAAATCACAGTTCTGATATATACATTTCCCTGGTATACTCAGCAGACAATACACAAACATCTACTGGTCATATTGCTTACAATATATTTTTCAATTCTAACACAGTGTCTGGCAGTTGTTGAAGTGTATTAGAAGCAAAGTGTGACACAAAACTAGACTTGTGAAAAGCGATGTTTACTAAGAGATGTAAAAAATTGACGATTATAAACAGAGAATCATACTTCTGTTCACCCGTTAATGTATATATTTTAAACGGCGTTATTACTTCAGTATGTTTAGTGTCAGCACTCAGTGTGAGGGCGAGGGTTGCTTCTGCAGTGTGAGGGCGAGGGTTGCTTCTGCAGTGTGAGAGCGAGGGTTGCTTCTGCAGTGTGAGGCGAGGGTTGCTTCTGCAGTGTGAGGGCGAGGGTTGCCTCTGCAGTCTAAGATGTGAATGAATTTTCCCAACACTGTAGACTATGCTAGTGTTATAAGACTTAGTCATTGATTGTTTGTATATCTACAGTGTATTGTGTGAAGTCTTTGATGAGACGATATACACTCACTGTGTGAACTCAGTGTAGTGTGCTAGTGAGTTGTACACCCAGATACTTGTGTGAGTCTTAAGAGTTTTGTGTGATGGACCTCAATTAATATAATTAGTCTTGTGTTGAACTTTGAACACTAATCTACGCAAATAAAAACGTTCACAAATACACTTATACAACTAAACAATTAAACAAACTAATAATTGACATAGGTACAATATTAAATATAAATATATGTTCCAAATTTACACTAGTGGCCACTCCTTGGTGGGCTAACTGGGATAGAGATCTCTCTTGTCTCAGGTAGTCGACGTTCGGGTCTGTCCAGGTGGATGTTATTACAGAGCGCAGATTTTCTGCGTGTCCTCCTCTGTAATAACATCTACCTTCGTATACTGATATTAATACACTTGAGTAGTAATATCATATATGGACAGTGCTTCAAGGGTGGCTAAAACTGCTGACCTCAGGGAAGTGGTGAAGGGTGAATACCTGGACCCACGGACCTGGGGTGGGACTTGCTGACCTCAGGGAAGTGATAAAGGGTGAATACCTGGACCCACGGACCTGGGGTGGGACTGCTGACCTCAGGGAAGTGGTGAAAGGTGAATACCTGGAACCACGGACCTGGGGTGGGACTGCTGACCTCAGGGAAGTGGTGAAGGGTGAATACCTGGACCCACGGACCTGGGGTGGGACTGCTGACCTCAGGGAAGTGGTGAAGGGTGTATGGATGAACACTTGGAACCACGGACCTGGGGTGGGACTGCTGACCTCAGGGAAGTGGTGAAGGGTGAATACCTGGAACCACGGACCTGGGGTGGGACTGCTGACCTCAGGGAAGTGGTGAAGGGTGAATATGGACCCACACCTGGTGGACTGCTGACCTCAGGGAAGTGGTAGGTGTATGGATGAACACTGGAACCACGGATGGGGGGGACTGCTGACCTCAGGAAGGGTGAAGTGAATACCCGGAACCACAGACCTGGGGTGGGACTTGCTGACCTCAGGGAAGTGATGAAGGGTGTATACCTGGAACCACGGACCTGGGGTGGGACTGCTGACCTCAGGGAAGTGGTGAAAGGTGAATACCTGGAACCACGGACCTGGGGTGGGACTGCTGACCTCAGGGAAGTGGTGAAGGGTGAATACCTGGACCCACGGACCTGGGGTGGGACTGCTGACCTCAGGGAAGTGGTGAAGGGTGTATGGATGAACACTTGGAACCACGGACCTGGGGTGGGACTGCTGACCTCAGGGAAGTGGTGAAGGGTGAATACCCGGAACCACAGACCTTGGGTGGGACTTGCTGACCTCAGGGAAGTGATGAAGGGTGTATACCTGGAACCACGGACCTGGGGTGGGACTGATGACCTCTGGGGGGGGGGACTGGGTGAGGCATCAAAAATACCGATAAAATTTCCAGAACTTCAGGGGGAGGGAAGACATCCGGGGGCCCACGGATGGATTCCTGGAGGGGACACATGAAATTGGGGAAGGCTTAGATGCAAGAGTTGAGATCACTATATGTAGGACAGAAAGTGGGGAAGGGAGAATATCTGAGAGGACACAGATGGACTCCTGGACACATGAACCTGGGGAAGATAAGATCACTGAGTGTAGGACAGGAAGTGGGGAAGGGAGAATATCTGAGAGGACACAGATGGACTCCTGGACACATGAACCTGGGGAAGATAAGATCGCTGAGTGTAGGACAGGAAGTGGGGAAGGGAGAATATCTGAGAGGACACAGATGGACTCCTGGACACATGAACCTGGGGAAGGTAAGATCACTGAGTGTAGGACAGGAAGTGGGGAAGGGAGAATATCTGAGAGGACACAGATGGACTCCTGGACACATGAACCTGGGGAAGGTAAGATCACTGAGTGTAGGATAGGAAGTGGGGAAGGGAGAATATCTGAGGGGACACAGATGGACTCCTGGACACAGTAAATTGGTGGACCTTAAAGACGAACCACTGGCCTCCACGTGGCAGGGTCTGGTAACTCAGAGATAACTCTGAGGCTGACAGTGGTCGCAAACGTTTGCTCTATACTAAACATTCTACTACTACTACAACTGCTACCACTACTACTAATAATAACAATAATTATATATAATATTAGTTTGAGCTGCTGGTTTTCACCACGCAGTATGTAGGTATCTGGGTGTTTTATTTAGTATGTCAATAATGTCTACAAGTATCATGTACTATTATTATTATTACTGTCAAAGTAAACTTTGCTCTGTATACTGTGTTTTTTGTTTAAACATAAGTGACATCACCCATAGTGACATCACACATTGTCTAAGACTCACAGTGACATCACACATTGTCTAAGACTCACAGTGACATCACACATTGTCTAAGACTCACAGTGACATCACACATCGTTGTCTAAGACTCACAGTGACATCACACATCGTTGTCTAAGACTCACAGTGACATCATTCATCGTTATCTAAGTATATCAGAAGAGTTATGGAACTGATCCCAACTGCACACAGTAATATCCTGTCCGTAAGATGCATCAACCATTGCATATTGACGTCTTTCAGAGTGACCGTAAAGTGGAACCAGTCACCTCCTGGTGGCCGGGTCTGGAAACACAACGAACTCTGAGGTTCATAGTCTCCGCAAACTCTTAATTTTTGCCACTTTGTATCAAAAATCTCATAGTAGTAACAACATATATCAACACTATTATGAGTTGATTGTGTAGGAATAATTAGACATGAAAGTATCATCAGAAGTTAGAAGTATTCCAGAGAGACTTGACCTGGTGATCCAACACACTTCACCTCCCGATGATCCAACTTGACCTGGTGATCCAACACACTTCACCTCCCGATGATCCAACTTGACCTGGTGATCCAACACACTTCACCTCCCGATGATCCAACTTGACCTGGTGATCCAACACACTTCACCTCCCGATGATCCAACTTGACCTGGTGATCCAACACACTTTACCTCCCGATGATCCAACTTGACCTGGTGATCCAACACACTTCACCTCCCGATGATCCAACTTGACCTGGTGATCCAACACACTTTACCTCCCGATGATCCAACTTGACCTCGTGATCCAACACACTTTACCTCCTGATGATCCAACTTGACCTGGTGATCCAACACACTTTACCTCCCGATGATCCAACTTGACCTGGTGATCCAACAAACTTTACCTCCCGATGATCCAACTTGACCTGGTGATCCAACACACTTCACCTCCCGATGATCCAACTTGACCTGGTGATCCAACACACTTTACCTCCCGATGATCCAACTTGACCTCGTGATCCAACACACTTTACCTCCTGATGATCCAACTTGACCTGGTGATCCAACACACTTTACCTCCCGATGATCCAACTTGACCTGGTGATCCAATACACTTTACCTCCCGATGATCCAACTTGACCACCAAGCTTCCTACTGTTGTTATATAATGTTCTTTAACTTGGGAGGGAGTGTTGTTATGTTATGTTATGTTTTGCAGTATTATGTTTAATTACGTAATATTATTATGTAATATTAACATAACAGAGAGATAAATGATATACCATACCGACACAATGGAAAAGTAGATACACATGCTGTATAATGCCAGCCTTTATTGACAACGTTTCGCTCACACAGTGGGCTTTATCAAGTGACAAAGATCTACCTGAGCAGAGTTCGTGAGTATATAGGAAGCATAGTGACGTGAAGGTCAGGTGAGAAATGTTGAGACTGCTGAGAAGAACCTGCCCGACATAGGTAGGTCTCTCTCAAAAGCTATGTGTGTCCACATCGCTTTTCGTTTTTATGCATTACGATTTCAGAGGAAAAAAAAGGCACTAAAGAAAATGTAAGAGGTAAGAGCAATAATTTAATAGAACACACCAGAATCTTCCTCAATGTGTTGTCGAGTATTCAAAGTTTTCAAAGTAATCATTATCCAGTGAATTTCCACAACGTTTTTTCCAAGTTTTCCTTAAGATGTGAGTGGAAAAAGATAAACAATGCAGGAGGTAAGAGCAACAGTTTATTAGAACAAAAACTACTACTTACATCTTCAGGTAAGCTTGGCTAAGGTGTTGTGGATCCTTCACATTGTTCCCAGTCACCATTATCACCCTTTACCATCTTTCCTTAAGATTTACAAGAGAGAAAAAGGAATAAAAAGGGAGATAAGATACGCTGTTGACCACCACACTCACACAAACAAACACACACACACACACACACACACACACACACACACATACACACACACACACACACACACACACACACATGATGCTTGATGAGGTATCACAGTGGGCGCCTGTGACGAGCGGGGTCCCGCAGGGGTCAGTCCTAGGACCAGTGTTATTCTTGGTATTTGTGAATGACATGACGGACGGGATAGACTCAGAAGTGTCTCTGTTCGCAGATGATGTGAAATTAATGAGGAGAATCACATCAGATGAGGACCAAGCAGGACTTCAAAGAGACCTGAACAAGCTTGACATCTGGTCTAGCAACTGGCTTCTCGAATTTAACCCCACCAAATGCAAAGTCATGAAGATCGGAGAAGAGCAAAGAAGACCGCTGACAGAGTACAAGCTAGGTGGACAAATGCTACAAATCTCATCAAATGAGAAAGACCTTGGGGTGAGTATAACGCCAAGCACATCTCCGGAAACACACATCAACCAGATAACTGCGGAAGCATATGGGCGACTGGTAAACCTAAGATTAGCGTTCCGTTACCTTAACAAGGAATCGTTCAAGACACTGTACACCGTGTACGTCAGGTCCATACTAGAGTATGCAGCACCAGTCTGGAACCCACACCTGTGGGTGAAGAAGGAGGTGAAGAAGCTGCTATGTGAACTCGATACCTCAAAAGCGGTGGGACCGGACAACATTTCTCCGTGGGTCCTTAGAGAGGGAGCAGAGATGTTGTGTGTGCCACTAACAAAAATCTTCAACACATCCATTGAAACTTGGCAACTACCTGAGGTGTGGAAGATGGCAAATGTAGTCCCAATTTTTAAGAAAGGAGACAGACACGAGGCATTAAACTACAGACCTGTGTCACTGACGTGTATAGTATGCAAAGTCATGGAGAAGATCATCAAGAGGAGAGTGGTGGAGCACCTAGAAAGATGCAAGCTTATAAACGACAACCAGCACGGTTTCAGGGAAGGAAAATCCTGTGTCACAAACCTACTGGAGTTTTATGACAAGGTAACAGAAGTAAGACACGAAAGAGAGGGGTGGATAGACTGCATTTTCTTGGACTGCAAGAAGGCGTTCGACACAGTTCCTCACAAGAGGTTAATGCAAAAGCTAGAGGATCAGGAACACGTAACAGGAAAGGCACTGCAATGGATCAGAGAATACCTGACAGGGAGGCAACAACGAGTCATGGTATGTGACGAGGTGTCAGAGTGGGCACCTGTGACGAGTGGGGTTCCACAAGGGTCAGTCCTAGGACCTGTACTGTTTTTGGTATATGTGAATGACATAACGGAAGGGATAGACTCAGAAGTGTCCCTGTTTGCAGATGATGTGAAGTTAATGAGAAGAATTAAATCAGTCGAGGATCAGGCAGGACTACAAAGAGACCTGGACAGGCTACAAGCCTGGTCCAGTAACTGGCTCCTTGAATTTAACCCTGCCAAATGTAAAGTCATGAAGATCGGGGAAGGGCAAAGAAGACCGCAGACAGAGTATAGTCTAGGTGGCCAAAGACTGCAAACCTCACTCAAAGAAAAAGATCTTGGGGTGAGTATAATACCGAGCACATCTCCTGAGGCACACATCAATCAGATAACTGCTGCAGCATACGGGCGGCTGGCAAACCTAAGAATAGCGTTCCAATACCTCACTAAGGAATCATTCAAGACTCTGTATACCATATACGTCAGGCCCATACTGGAGTATGCAGCACCAGTTTGGAACCCACACCTGGTCAAGCACGTCAAGAAATTAGAGAAAGTGCAAAGGTTTGCAACAAGACTAGTCCCAGAGCTAAGGGGATTGTCCTACGAAGAAAGGTTAAGGGAAATCGGCCTGACGACACTAGAGGACAGGAGGGTTAGGGGAGACATGATAACGACATATAAAATACTGCGAGGAATAGATAAGGTGGACAGAGACAAGATGTTCCAGAGAGGGGACACAGAAACAAGGGGTCACAATTGGAAGCTGAAGACTCCTATGAGTCAAAGGGATGTTAGGAAGTATTTCTTCAGTCATAGAGTTGTCAGGAAGTGGAATAGCTTAGAAAGCGACATAGTGGAGGCAGGAACCATACATAGTTTTAAGACTAGGTTTGATAAAGCTCATGGAGCAGGGAGAGAGAGGACCTAGTAGCAATCAGTGAAGAGGCGGGGCCAGGAGCTATGACTCGACCCCTGCAACCACAAATAGGTGAGTACAAATAGGTGAGTACACACACACACACACAGTATGCAGCACCAGTGTGGAACCCACACCTTGCCAAGCACGTGAAGAAGCTCGAGAAAGTGTAAAGGTTTGCAACAAGACTAGTCCCGGAGCTAAGGGGTATGTCCTACGAGGAGAGGTTAAGGGAAATCGACCTGACGACACTGGAGGACAGGAGAGATAGGGGGGACATGATAACAACATATAAAATACTGAGAGGAATTGACAAAGTGGACAGAGACAGAATGTTCCAGAGATGGGACACAGCAACAAGGGGACACAGATGGAAGTTGAAGACTCAGATGAATCACAGGGATGTTAGGAAGTATTTCTTCAGTCATAGAGTGGTCGGGAAGTGGAATAGTTTAGGAAGCGATGTAGTGGAGGCAGGCTCCATACATAGCTTTAAGAAGAGGTATGATAAAGCTCATGGCGCAGGGAGAGTGACCCAGTAGCGGCCAGTGAAGAGGCGGGGCCAGGAGCTGTGACTCGACCCCTGCAACCACAACTACGTGAGTACACACACACAGTCCATTGTTAATGAACAAAACTTCCTCCTTCCATCTTTCCCTCCATCCCACCATCCCTCCCTCCCTCCCTCCCTCCCTCCACCACTCTTCCTATAGAGTGGTATCTTCTAAGTTTTCTAAGTCACAACACAACTCGCCCCGACACTTCCTTTCTCTAAGTAATTCCATCTGAGAACCTCTATTATAACAACGTAATTGATGTTTTTAACTGAATTCCTGTGACAAATAAAGTACATTTGTACCTTATTTGTATCATTAAGATAGAACTAAATAATGAAACTGACTGTCACAGGAATTAGGTACAAATGTACCTTATTTGTGTCATCAAATGTACCTTATTTGTGTTATCAAATGTACCTTATTTGTGTCACCAATGTATTTTATTTGTGTCACCAATGTACCTTATTTGTGTCACCAATGTACCTTATTTGTGTCACCAATGTACCTTAGAATTCTTATGCATTGTGAAGTAACTTTATTATAAAAATATTTCGCCCACAATACTAAAGTAATGCATAGTAACACTAGAGACATTGATATACATAGTAACACTAGAGACATTGATATACATAGTAACACTAGAGCCATTGATATACATAGTAACACTAGAGACATTGATATACATAGTAACACTAGAGACATTGATATACATAGTAACACTAGAGACATTGATATACATAGTAACACTGGAGACATTGATATACATAGTAACACTAGATACAGTGATATACATAGTAACACTAGAGACATTGATATACATAGTAACACTAGAGACATTGATATACATAGTAACACTAGAGACATTGATATACATAGTAACACTAGAGACATTGATATACATAGTAACACTAGAGACATTGATGTCACACCATAAATGCTGAGATCAAACTGATATACATAGTAACACCATAAATGCATAGACCACATTCATACAAACAAGCACATATACATACATACAAACAAGCACATATACATACATAAAATTTAAATTAAAAAATTAAATACTGTGACATATAAATAGAAGAATAAAATTTTAAATAATTGGCCTCTCCATGGTGGTGTAACTGGACGGGAAGTTCTTCTTTTCTGGCTGGACTACGGTACGAGTCTACCCGGGTGGATGTATTTACACAGCACATATTTCTGTGTGTCCCTCTGTGTAATTACATCTGTCTGTATATAAGGATATTAAATCATTTGTTCTAATATCATATATGGGTAGTGCTCCATGGGGAGGCTACATTTGAAGAGTTAAGTTCCTCTCTGAGGAAATGCTGTGTTTGGGGTTCACAGCTCTCAACGTCCCCCTCAAATGTACTATAACAGTTTCACTTGTTCTTTTTATGGTACAAAACTATTTTGTTAGCTGAGTGAGTGTGTGGGTGTAAAGCACATTAGTACACATTGTTAATGAATGTTGAGTGTGTGTGGGGAGTATAGAGCACATTAACACAGTGTCAAATAGTGCAGAGATCGACCAAGTCGATCAATATAGATCAAAACATCGTTCCGATAAAAGGCTGTCCTGCAAAGAATGTTATCTTCACCTTTTTTAAATGGCACACAGCATCAACTTGGTAATTTAATATAGTAAAGGAAGTGTTGTGAGTAATTATCACAGTCACAGCGAAGACAAGACAATATTACTGAGAAATGACGTATTGTCCTTAACACAATTATTATTTACCTGTTCAACTTTCATTTCTCTGTATCACTGAGATCATCATCAACTACAAGACCAGTTAGAAATAACTGATCTTTATAACTTTAATATATTAAGCTTGTGGTTTATAAAAGTCTTGTGTTTATGTTTACTTACGTAGCTGTAGTTACTTGTCCCAGCAAACATTCTCAACAAGTCAAAGATACGAAATGGAATTATTGATAACAATTTGTACATCATTCCGCTGCTAGAAATTACAAAATTTGATCCTAACATCTAAAACTTGTTTAAAAAACACTGCAAGAATTTGTAATGACAACTACTACCTAAATGGTAAATAAATTGTTTATTTACATTTATACTATACATTTTCAACCACTGAAAGCAGACTAAAGTTCACAGAGTGAAGTTTTATTACATATCATTGAAAAGTTAGAGCAGATGATTTATGTCTAAAAGTGTTGTTTATAGTCAGGGTCGCTACTTCACCTGTAATTAACCTTGCATATTCACCTGTAATTAGTCTTATGCATACCTCTGTAGTTCACCCTACACCTTCACCTGTAATCTGCCTTTACATTCGGTGGTGTGGGTGACTAAACTAATTTAATTCTTATCCCCGTTCACTTGTTCGTGGTCACAATAATATATATACTGCTTGTGGAAGCTAGTATACCAAACGAGGATAAGAATGAAATTAGCTTAGAGGCACCCACACCACCGTATGTCCTCGGACCAAGAGTAACACACCTAGCTTGGCTGGGTGCTTGGTTCTTGTAGGACTGTGTGGTCCTGTGGGCTAAGGCGTCATGTGATTTTCACTCACCACAAGGTGCTTAATTTATATACATGCGGAACAGTCATTGTGAAAAATATAGCGAATTTCTAAGCGCTTTCGTGACTTCTCACATTATCAAGGAATTATAAAAACAAAAGATTAGCAGGAAGGTATATGAGACTACACCTCGCTGCCACCCCACAACAACACCTGACTTTTTATGATGATGTAGGTAGGTAGTCAGTGACCCGTGTAACACAGCTTATATTCTACCCAAGAATTTGTCTAATGTACCTTAAATTTTCCTAAATTTTATTAATTATAATTGAATCCAAATTATATAAACCAACTACTTTTTATGAAACATGATTCTATTATAATCCTGTCTACCATTGATATAACTTTCTCAGCATTTTTAAAATCAATCAGAGCATTAGAATCTTGTCAACTTGAAATGCTATATTTATGTTGTTTTAACCTAAGTTCAAGACTTTTACTAGTTTGACCGTAATAAACTTTATCACATATTTGACAAGGGAATTTTTTTTATCAAAAGTTTTTTTACTTTATCAAGATTTTTAAATACAACTTTGATATTACAATTCTTAAGTAGAGAAGGTATATCAACCAAGTTTTCATGGTAAGGGAGAACCAACATATTTTTAGTTGAATAAGGTTGGTTGTCCCTTTTTGTATTGTAAAAAGTATTTCTAGCTATTTTAAATGATTTATCAATTACGTTTCTTGGGTATTTTAGATCATCAGCTATTTCATAAATTTTGGAGATTTCTTCATCTATGAACTCTGGACTACAAATACGTAAAGTTCTCAAAAACATTGATGAGAAAACCGACAGTTTAACACTATCTTGATGTGAAGAATAATAGTGTACATAGGAACAGTTATTTGTTGGTTTTCTGTAAAATTTAAATTTAATTAAAATCATTGTTATCCTTAATAATTAAAACATCTAGGAAAGGCAATGGGTTTTTTACTTCGAACTCAACAGTAAAATTTATAGAATGAGCTAAGCTATTTAAGTTAACAAGGAAATGGTTTATCTCTACATTCTTAGGCATAAGACAAAATATCATCAACACTTAGCTTTATTAGGAAGGATTGTGTTAAGCAATCTTGTTTCAAAAAATTCCATGAATAAATTACTAATAACATGTGAGAGAGGATTTCCCATTGTCATACCAAACTTCTGAGTGTAAAACTCATCATTAAATACAAATTTAAGTTTAATGATAGTAGGAACTGGCAATGGTAAATCGTAATTAACAAGTTCTTCAGATAAGAAACTTAGTAAATCATCAACTGGAACTTTTGTAAACAAGGAAGTAACATCAAAACTAACCATGTTGAAATCATTTGAATTTGAATTTGAATTTAAGTCAGTCAAGGTGCTTAATTTATCCACTAAATCTATGTTGTTTTTAACATTAAAATTATAAATTTTTCCAACAATTGGGCTCAAAATATCAACAAAGCCATTTAGATAAGTTATAAAAAACTGTATCTATAGAGCTAATAAGGGGTCTAACTGGATTACCTGGTTTGTGAGTTTTTATTAATCCATACATATGTGGTAAAGATGGATTAGTGAAAGTAAATTTTTTAATTAATTCATCTTTGCCTTTCAGTAGATGTTTTATTGTTTTATTGAAATTGGTGTTAACAGTTTCTAAGGGATTCCTTCTAAGTTTAAAATAGGTTTCAGTACCATATAGGAGATTATTCATTTTATCTTGGTAATCAGTTTCTTTCAAAATTACTATTGCATGAATCAAATTTGAGAAAGTGCAACATTTGCAACCCATATTCTGATAATATAAGCAATTCTAAGACCTATTTATTTGTGGTCCTTTTTCAAGTATATTTATTTTTGGTCCATAAAATGGCCTTTTTAGTGGAATCAAATATGAGACCAATCCCAACAAAGGTTAAACTATAGGTGACAGATTCGCATCAGATTTGATGCCATTCCTGACAACGGTATGTGACTAAAAGTATCATAACAGCTACTAATAACTGATAATAAAAGGCACATATATACATTTAAGGTTTATTAATAAACAACTGGGTTAAACTAAAGGCATAGTAACTTGATTTCAATAATTTTAACACATTTATAGTATTTGACATTATACAAAAATTGCAAAAATGTTACAAAAATATGGATATGGCACCAAATGAGTATCCTTTCTGTATTTATTGTGACAAACATTTTTATCAGAGGTATTTATGCATCTTGTTTTTTTTGGAATTCCACGAAACAATTTCTGGTTGAGTTTAGACCTTGCAGAAGGAACAAGAAAAGGACGAGTAGATCCTTTTGTCGTTGGTGTTGCAATGTTTACATGAAAGCCTCTTTGTAGAAACTGGCCAGTGAGGTAGTGTTTCATCATATCTTGTATCCTCATGATTTCGTGTTCCATAGCGAATGAAATTTTCTTCAATTGAAGAAGACCGTGAAGTAGAACAACTTAGAGAGGATCTCATGCTCCTTGGGATTCCCTTGGTTGGCTTTCTTGCTGAATGGGAGATAAAAAAAACAGAAATCCTTGAGGTTCATATATTTCTCTTTCAGAGGAGCACAGTCACGCCTGTACAACAACCAGCCATTGACACAACAAAGATCAATGACATATCCAAACAGCCTCATGTACCAGCGTTTTGCTTTGAGTGGAGACTTGTAGAGGTGCACCAACATATCATTCTTATCTATGCCTCCCATATGGGCATTATAACTCTTTATGACTGCAGGAGAGTCAATATCCCCCTTTTGTTTGTTCTCCTTGCTGTACCTTCTAGTAGACAAATCTTCAGGTTCATCTTCACTTGGAGAGGAAGCATCTTGCCGTGGTGGCTCATATTCATCCGCAGAATCCACTTCCTCATTACTGTCACTGTCATCACATAACTCTGGCACAATGTAATCCCTTTTTTTTTGAGCCCTTGATCCATAAAACATTTGTGTTTAACTGAAATGAACAGAAAACACAAAATGAGCATCGAAATTGAGCAAATTTTATAAATTTACAAGGTAAAAGTACTCATATATCAATGTATTTGATTCAGCATGCAATTGGTAGCTATTATTGACAAAGATGGCCTTATTGTTATTTGTTAATACATGATATATGATACCTTCATTGGCAAATTTGTTATCACCGTTGTCTGTTTTGGCGTCACATATGATACAATCAGTGGCATGTGACATTCTATACTTGTCAGGCCGCGCCTCATAAATGATACCAAAAATGTAAACAAAACTTCAAGTGCATTCATTTGTTACTTATAAATACCTCAGGCAATTCATTTGCATCTCAAAATGAGGATAAAACATTCAATAATGCACTGGAAACACATTCAGTAACTTACCGCCATTCTGGAGTGGTGTAAATTGGTGAAATATCAAGAGAGTCAGGTTGGAAATGCTTCTACTTCAACACTTCAGACAGTACTGAAGACTTCTGGAGCTCCCAGCCAATAGCAGTCGAAAACACCCAAGTGACACCACATTCAAGCTCCGCCCAGAAGGCTTGTGATTGGTTGGAGTGAAATTTGAAGTCTCTCTGAGGATATGCTTTGTGCTCATGGCGCCATAAAAACCATGCTTTTTCAGCCTCACATTTGATGCCGGCCTGGTATAGGGTAATATGCTTTAGTAGGATGCATTTTTTTATTATTAATAAGTGTATCATGAGACTTAAAGAATCTTTGAAGGCAATTGTTAATATTTTGTTTTAACATAGAGTTATATACCATCCCCTTACTAATATTAACTTCATCAGAGGATAAATCAGAAGATTTTTCTAAGTTACGAAAAGCTTTAGCAATGTCATAATTATTAAGTTGTTTTGAAGTTGCAAAACTTAGACCCAAACTTAGAGCAGCAGTTGTATTTTAATGTAATATTTTTATCTGATAAGTTATATAATATCTTTATTTCTACAAGTACATGTACAAGGTATAGAGGCCTAGCTGACATCAATGACATACTACTATATGGAAAGTCCCTTGTTATGCAGAGCATTTCGGGCAAATTAGGTCAGTTTGGTCCCAGGATGCGACCCACACCAGTCGACTAACACCCAGGTACCCATTTTGTTGATGGGTGAACATAGACAACCGGTGTAAAGAAACACGCCCAATGTTTCTACCCTCGATGGGAATCGAACCCAGACCCTCGTCATGTGAAGCGAGAGCTTCAGCCACCAGGCCACGGGGCACCGTAAATTTACAATATTGTTAAAATTACAATATTGTTGTAAAATTACAATATTGTTATTAGCAGCTTTGTCCAGTCACTGTTTTCAATTATAATGTCGAATTTTGCTTGTAGTTTGTTTTTGAGTTCATTACAAATTCTTCAGAGTTTATTATAGTAATGATCCAACATAATATGTTTCCATTCTGAAGAATTTGTAATGAACTCAAAAACAAACTACAAAGAAAATTAGACATTTTAATTGGAAACAATGACTGGACAAAGCTGCTAATAACAATTTTGTATTTAACTTATTATGAAATATTAAACTTTTGTTTTTATAGTTCGTTGATAATGTGAGAAGTCGCAAAAACGATGGAAATGTCGCTATTTTTTTCACAGTGGTTGTTCTGCATATTGTGATATCCCCTGTTTACTGTGATCTTATATATATATATATATATATATATATATATATATATATATATATATATATATATATATATATTATTCACACATCGGCCGTTTCCCACCAAGGCAGGGTGGCCCGTAAAAAAAAAAAATTCACCATCATTCACTCCATCACTGTTTTGCCAGAGGTGCGCTTACACTACAGTTATAAAACTGCAACATTAACACCCCTCCTTCAGAGTGTAGACACTACACTTCCCATCTCTGATTTCCCTGACTCCCTTCATAAATGTTACCTTGCTCATATTCCAACAGCATATCAAGTCCTAAAAACCATTTGTCTCCATTCGCTCCTGTCTAACACACGCATGCTTGCTGGAAGTCCAAGTTCCTAGCACACAAAACCTCCTTTACCCCCTCTCTCCAACCTTTCCTAAGCTGACCCCTACCCCGCCTTCCCTCCACTACAGATTTATGCACTCTCGAAGTTCATTATATTTTGTTAAATCCTCTCTATATGTTGGAACCACCTCAACAATCCCTCCTCAGTCCTCTGGATAATAGTCTTTGTAATCCCGCACCTCCTCCAAATTTCCAAACTACGAATTCTCTGCATTATATTCACACCACACATTGACCTCAGACATGACATCTCCACTGCGTCCAGCCTTCTCCTTGTTGCAACATTCATCACCCATGCTTCACACACCTTTATGAGCATTAGTATAACTATACTCTCATACATTCCCCTCTTTGTTTCCATGGACAAAGTTCTTTGTCTCCACAGACTCCTCAGTGCACCACACACCTTTTTCCTCTCGTCATTCGTATGATTCACCTCATCTTTCATAGACCCATCTGCTGACACGTCCACTCCTAAATATCTGAATACATTCACCTTCTCCATACTCTCTCTCCTTCCAATCTGATATCCAATTTTTCGTTACCTAATTTTTTTTGTTACTCTCATCACCTTACTCTTTCCTATATTCACTTTTAATTTCAGTCTTTTACATACTCTACCAAACTCATCCACCAGCCTCTGCAACTTCTCTTCAGAATCTCCCAAAAGCACAGTGTCATCAGCAAAGAGCAACTGTGACAACTACCACTTTGTGTTAGATTCTTTATCTTTTAACCCCACACCTCTTGCCAACACCCGAGCATTCACTTCTCTTACAACCCCATCTATAAATATATTGAACTAAATAACAAAAAAGGCACAATACCGTGACTGGAACAATACACACACAACCCGCACATATAAAAGAGAGGAGCTTACGACGACGTTTCGGTCCGACTTGGACCATTTACAAAGTCACAAGTCGGACCGAAACGTCGTCGTAAGCTCCTCTCTTTTATATGTGCGGGTTGTGTGTGTATATTGAACTACCATGGTGACATCACACATCCTTGTCTAAGGCCTACTTTTACTGGGAAATAATCTCCCTCTCTCCTACATACTCTAACCTGAGCCTCACTATCCTCGTAAAAACTCTTCACTGCTTTCATTAATCTACCTCATTTTCCATACATTTGCAACATCTGCCACATTGCCCCCTATCCACCCTATCATACGCTTTTTCCAAATCCATAAACGACACAAAAAACTCTTTACCCTTATCTAAATACTGTTCATCTATATTTTTCACTGCAAACACTTGGTCTACACACCCCTACCTTTCCTAAAGCCTCCTTGTTCATCTGCTATCCTACTCTCCATCTTACTCATAATTCTTTCAATAATAATTCTACCATACACTTTACCAGGTATACTCAACAGACTTATTTCCTTATAATTTTTGCACTCTCTTTTGTCCCCTTTGTGTTTATACAAAGGAACTATGCATGCTCTGTACCAAACACTCCAAAACTATATCCCCATCTGCTTTTAACATTTTTATAATTATTCCATCAATCCCAGCTGCCTTACCCCCTTTCATTCTACTCACTGCCTCACGAACTTCCCCCACACTCACAACTGGCTCTTCCTCACTCCTACAAGATTTCATTCCTCCTTGCCCTATACACGAAATCACAGCTTCCCTATCTTCATCAACATTTAACAATTCCTCAAAATATTCCCTTCATCTTCCCGATACCTCTAACTCTCCATTTAATAACTCTCCTCTCCTGTTTTTAACTGTCAAATCCATTTGTTCCCTAGGCTTCCTCAGCTTATTAATCTCACTCCAAAACTTTTTCTTATTTTCACCAAAAATTGTTGACATCTCACCCACTCTCTTTTTACATTGCTTCACCACTCTCTTAACCTCTCTTTTTCTCTCCATATACTCTTCCCTCCTTGCATCACTTCTACTTTGTAAAAACCTCTCATATGCTAACTTTTTCTCTCTTACTACTATCTTTACATAATCATTCCACCAACCGCTCTTCTTCCCTCCCGCACCCACTTTCCTGTAACCACAAACTTCTGCTGAACACGCTAACACTACATTCTTAAACTTACCCCCATACATCATCAACATCACTGCCTTCTCCTATAGTTTATATATATATTTGTTCAATATATATATATATATTCAGTAACAAACTGTGGCTAGCCGGGGATCGATCCCGTATTGTTTTATTCATGGACGATTCTACTATATATATATTATAATCAAAACTTAGTGCTAAACCCACAAAGGACCCATAGTTGCAGGGTAGGGTGTTTACTATTTATTAACCTTGATCTGAGACTACCGATTGTGAGGAATGCTAAAGGATGTATAATCCAAAGATGTGTAATAAATCTGTTGCTGTCAAATATCAAAGAGGACACGTTCATTTTTACAAGCCCAAACGCCACACTGAAGCAAATAACAGTTCTTTTTCGTGGATCATTCTACAATAATCCCGTCTCTAGATCAGAGTCTATAAACGGCATATCACTTAGGGTGTTAGAGCTGGTAAACAAGGCAGACCAATAGAATATGGACAATTCTCACAGAGTGGAACTGGCCGCCTCTCCATGAGATAACCATGAGGGGGACGTGTGTGTACGATGCCAAGACCGGAAAGCGTAGTCTCCCAACCACGACCTCGATTATGAGAAGACTTAAACACGGCTTGATAGAACGTAATTTGTTATGAATCAACTCAGACCAACGGTTGTGAAGCTGGCAAGAGATTACTGCAAAATAGTTTGAAAATGAAATGCCCCTATATGAAACTGGAAGGTCATGTACTGTTGACCTCGCCGCAGAGACCACCTGCTCGTTGACCTGAACATCAACATGACCAGGGACCCAGCAGAAAATGATTTATTTGTTTTTCCTAGAAATGCGGCACAACCAAATTTGTATACAAAGAACTAGGGAATGAGGAGAATTTTTTTTTTGATAACTTGCAAAGCACTAAAATAGTCTGAAACTACCACATATGATGAGGTAGACCGCGATGCAATACGTATAATCGCTATGAGAACTGCATACAGCTCAGCTGTGACAATGCTAGCCGAGTCTGATATATGACCTCGCACAATACTGTTGGGAACACTGCTACAAACCCGACACCGTCAGAGGATTTAGAACCATCAGTGTAAACTGCAATGACGTGAGAATGAGACAGTAAAGGGGAACAAGAAGCAACTTTAGGTACTTGAGCTTTCTCTCACGGCAGTGGGGAAGAACAGACTCGAACTGTTGCAACCTGGCAAGGAGGAAAGGAAAAGTTAGATGCTAGACGCCAGGGAACCAATGAAGAGAAACCAAGAGCGAAGAGAAAAAGGAGATGGTGAACAAATAATACACCTCTACTAACGTCCGTTACTATTCTGTATGTAGAAGGGTCGTGCCATTCTCCACCACCTTGGGGCTTCCCAAGATGGGAAGGTACGCCCCTTTTTCTCATGCCTTCTCTCTGCCTACCTTCTGGTTCATGTTTCCAGGTCTTCATCCGTGGGCCCCCGGATGTCAACCCTTTCTCACTCCCCACTTCCAGTTTTTTGGTGCTTTCCCTAGTTCCATCTGTGTCCCTTCAGATGAACTTCCTTCCTCACTTCCCCAGGTTCTGCATTTTGTTACTTCATGTGATCTTGCTTGGTATAAACTTGGTCTTTTCTAGCTGGTCAAGACTGGAGTGGTCATAGTTAGGTGAGGTCATAGGTGTGGGAATAGTTATGTGAGGTCATAGTCAGGTGTGTGTGTATAAATTTTTAGTGCTCCCCCTAGTTCTGAAAGAAAGAAAGAAATAAGAAGATGACCGACACCCTCTACCCAGGGGGCCAATGCCGGGTCACCATTTGGAGAAGACCGGATGTACCGGATGTACCGGCTAACATACAACAACAACAACAACTAGTTCTGAGTTTCGAGAAGTCCATCTGTGTCCCCTCAGATGAGCTCCCTCACTTCCCATGGTGTGGTCATAGTCAGGTGAAGTCATAGAGAGGTGTGGTCATAATCAGGTATGGTCATAGTCAGAAGTCATAGGTGAGGGAATAGTTAGGTGGGGTCACAGTTAGGTGAGGTCATAGTTAGGTGATGTCATTGTTGGGTGTGGTCATAGTCAGGTGAGGTGATTTTCAGGTGAGGTCATAGTCAGGTGAGGTCATAGTCAGGTGTGGTCATAGGTGAAGTCAAAAATAGGTGAGGTCACAGTTAGGTGAGGTCATAGTTAGGTGAGGTCATAGTAGCTGTATAATTGTTTGTGGACGTTTTATTGTGTGTATATTTCTGTCATTATGCTAATCTATTTCTTCCCACCAAGAAATCTGCAACAAAGAACTCATCAGCTTTCCGTTTTGTTGTAATTCGTTCATTTTTTTTATGCAAGACACTCAAATGTCTACAAATAAGAATACATGTACACTCACAGATATTTATGTACTTCTGAACATGAACTCTACACACACACACACACACACACACACACACACACACACACACACACACACACACACACACGGCGGGAGTAACAGCGTCTCTCAGTGCTCACGGGTTTCAGAGTCTTTCTGGCCTATCAAAGGATATTGAAGGGATTTTTGAAAGTGTTAGGTGTCAGTGAACAAGTGGAGAAGTGAAACACAAGCCGACAAAATCAGAAAAGGGAGGCGAGAGCTACAGTTTACGAAAATCATTTTGAATGTGAAATCAGTGCCAGCAGTTGGAGGCCTAGTGCCGGGCGGGTTGCCACAAGTCAGCATTCCTGCAAATTCAAAAATAAAAGTGTGACTCAAATCAGAGAGTTAAGTGCAAGTCAAGGAAAGACGAGTTAGTGCTTAATAGAAAGCCATAAAGTGAGGGGAATTAACTAACAAACAGTTAGTCTTGGGATGTCTGAGGGTTTTCTCGAAATAAGCGTGTTCATAATAAAGGCCTAAAGTGTCCAACTGTACATCTTGTGTATACTGAAGGATTATTACTCATATAGCTATACGCAACATAGCATATAACAAGGGATATAGCATATAACAAGTGATAAGTGTGGTGAATAAGCCATATAATGGGTAATGAGAAGTGAATAACTGAAGAGAAGAACTGAAGTGGAACCAGGGAGAAGGAGAGTCATCGTACATCTGCCAGTCGGGATGGACACCTCACCGCTGCCAGCGTAACGTGACGTACTATACCTAATTTGTGGTTGTGGATGCATGTTGAGTGATCAGTTTTGGCCCTAAATCACTGGAAGCTGGGGGTCAAATCCCTGCTCTGGAGTAATTATCATACATACAGCTCCTAGCATTTAGAAGGCAGCAATCTTGGTGGGTGAGGACAGATAACATTGGTAGGGGGTGCCAGTAAGGGAGGCCCAGTAGGATAGTTCAACTGACAGTAATTTTAAGCACACATAGACATTGACAGGGAAACCAAGGGATTGGATACATAGGCAGTACATACGTGGGTACATAAGGACATTAGGATCCAGCCCTGGACGGGTAGGATCTCCTCCCACCACCATACCTCTGCCCCTATCGCCTCCCCTCATTCATCCCCCTATCCCTCTTCCCCTCCTCCCCCCATTCTTCCCTCTTTTACTTCCACCCCATCCCATCCCTGTCCCCCCATACCCTCTCCCCCCCTCTCTTACACTCTCAGACTCATACACACACACACACACAGCCCCGGTGGCATGGTGGCTAAAGATCTCGCTTCACGCACGGAGGGCCCGGGTTCAATTCCCAGCGCGGCGGAAACATTTCGAAGTGTTTCCTTACACACACACACACATATATATATACAACAGGCCTAGTGTCTAATCGACATGTGCCTAGGACAAAATGGTAACTAACTAACACACACACACTCACTTACATGACAGTTAGGCCTACAGGATACGTCCTACAGGAACCTGACCACTACCTCCCTACCCCGGCCTACAGGACCCTGACCACTAGCCCCCTCCCCCGGCCAACAGGAACCTGACAACTACCCCCCTTTCCCGCTCCCCCACTCCCCTCTCTCTTGGTATCTCTCTCCCTCTCTCTATCTCCCTCGTTCTATCTCCATCTCTCTCTTGCTATCTCTTTCTCCCTCTTTCTACCTCCATCTCTCTCCATCTCCCTCTTGCTATCTCTTTCTCCCTCTTTCTATCTCCATCTCTCTCTATCTCCCTTTTTCTATCTTCTACCACCCTTCTCCCCCTCCTCCCCCGCTCGCTTTCTCTCTCTTACAATCTCATTCTCACACTCTCACACACACACTCCCTCACATTCAACCTCTCACACTCACACTATCTAACACATTCTCTTCCCTAACCATCCCACACACACGCACATACACACACACACACATACATACACATAGCAGCATACGTAGAGAACCCAGGACTTGGAGGGACTTATATTATTGCTAAACTAAGGTAGGCTTGTGCACTACACTGAACACCAGGCACGCACACACACACACACCACTAACCACACACACACACACGCACACGCACACACACACGCACATACACGCACACACACACATGCACACACACGCACACACGAACACACGCACGCACACATGCACACACACACTCTCTTTCTCCCTCCCTCCCCCTCTCTCTCCCTCCCTCCTCTCTCTCTCTCTCTCTCTCTCTCTCTCTCTCTCCCTCCCTCCCTCTCTCTCTCTCTCACTCCCCCCTCCCTCTCTCTCTCTCTCTCTCACTCCCCCCTCCCTCTCACTCCCCCTCTCTCCCTCTCGCTCCCCCTCTCTCTCTGTCTTCCTCTCCCCTCCCTACCTCTCTTCCTCCCCCTCTCCCTCTCTCGCCCCCTCCTATCTATCCCTCTACCTCGCCACCCCTTTCTCTATACCTTTCCTCTCTCCCTCCTTCTGACACTCTCACTACATCCATAAGGGCACATCGTGGGAATATGGGCGGCTCAGGGAGAAGGATGCCAACAAGGGGTACAATGGCTTCTCTGGGGATACCACAGTGGGAGGAGGAACTCAGTAAAAGGGAGAAGGAATGGGAGAGGAGGATATTGATGATCAGCGAGGGAATGGAGAGGAGGATAGCTGAGGAGAGCAGAAAATGGGAAATGCAAGTCAAAAAAACAGAAGACAGGATCCAGATCTTAGAAGTGAAGCTGCAGAGACTGATGCAGAGTAGAGACGCAAGTACCTGTTCAGAAACGGCGCTTGGAGGGTGTACATCTAACACAGTCAAAGGGTATGCGGAGAAAAAAGAAGAACTCTTGAATGCTCAGGCACTGTCAGACACACGAGGGGCCCAAAGCAAGAGGAGCAGGATACCAACCCCAGTCAAAGGGAATGAGGAGAAAAAAAAACCCTTGTATGTACAGGCACTGTCAGACACACATGGGGCATCTGACACAGTCAATGGGAATGCGGAGAAAAAAAAACCTCTTGTATGCTCAGGCACTGTCAGACACACATGAGGCCCGAAGCAAGATGAGTAGGATACAAACACCGCATGAGAGGGATATAGAAAAAGCAGCCTGGGACAAGAAGGGCGCCAAAGAAGCAACAAATGAGGGCGCGGAAACAACACATGAGAGGGTAGACAAAGCAACAGACACAATAAATGCAGAGACCCCAACAATATACAGCAGTGGACAGGGGCAAATGAGTAGGCTGGACACACAGAGGAACACAGGGGATACAACCATGGCAGAACCGGTAGATGCTAATGCATCTCTGACGATACAAAGGGAGACACAGTGGGAGGAGGAAAGGGAGAAGTCGATCTTTATCTACGGCCTTAAGGAAGTCGAAGGGGTCACCCATGACAGAAGAAAACAGGAGGAGAAAGAAAGGATTAAAGGTATCATGTTAGCAACAGGGGGAGACACGTCCCAGGTGACAAATTTTCGGAGAATCGGGTGATACACAAGGGGAAGAAATCGGCCCCTCAAAGTAATCTTCACTGCAGAATCAGCTCGTACCATGATCCTGCAAGAGAAAGCACGGCTGAGGGTGACTCAGGAGTACCAGGATGTATACCTAGATCGGGACAGAACGCAGGAAGAACGGGAGGCCCAAAAGGAGAGGATAAGAAAGCGAAGAGAGGAGAGAGAGGAGACAGTGAGGAACAGAGGGCACCAGGCCCAATCAGAAAGACAAGCACACCCACCGGAAGCAATCATGGAGGGCCTCAACACACAGCAACCCAACGGCAACCATATATTTTAACATCACACACACACATTTCCCCTGCCCCCACCCAAGCAACCCAAAACCCACCATCACAACTAGCCCACCCCATCACAAACCCCACCCCATCGGCCCACACTCCAACCATACAACCCCCCACCCATGCAACAACTCCCTATGGGAACCCTGCCCACAACCTCCCCAACCCACCAAGATCCCCAAGGGCCACAGGATTGGAAACGAGGTTGAAGGTTTGGTACACAAATGCGGATGGAATCACGAATAAGAATGAAGAGTGGAATGAAAGAATAGGTGAAATGTCCTCAGACATCATAGCAGTCACAGAAACTAAACTAAATGAGACAATAACAGACGCAATCTTCCCACAGGGATATCAGATCCTGAGGAAAGATAGAAGGAGCAGTGGGGCAGGAGGGGTCGCCCTGCTCGTAAGGAACCATTGGAGATTCGAGGAAATGGAAGGAATGGAGGTGTGTAGAGATAGGGACTTTATAGTAGGTACCATCCAGTCTGGGGAGCACAAGATAGTCACTGCAGTGATGTATAACCCACCACAGAACTGCAGGAGGCCAGGAGAGGAGTATGACGAGAACAACAGAGCAATGGTGGACACCCTGGTGGAGGTGGCAAGAAAAGCACACATGAGCAGAGCGAAGTTACTGGTCATGGGGATTTCAGCCAGGAGATTGAGACCAGAACCACGTGGTCAACTGGAGGCCAAATGTCGCGTGTACTGGAAGCCTGATACCAACATGTCAGGGACACGACCAGAGATCGAGGAGAGGACGAACCAGCAAGGCTGGACCTTGTATTCACACTGAATAGCTCAGATATCGAGAACATAACACACGAGAGCCCCCTCGGAGCCAACGACCATATGGTGCTGAGTTTTGAGTACATTGTAGAGCTACAGGTGGAGAGGGAAAGCGGTGCTGAAAGAGACATACCAGACTTTAAAAGAGGGGATTACACTGGGATGAGGAATTTCCTGAAGGAGGTTCTGTGGGAAAGGGAAATGGAAGGACAGTCAGTAAATGAAATGATGGAATACGTAGTGACAAAGTGCAAGGAGGCAGAGGAACGGTTTATACCCAAAGGATAAAGATTAAATGGGAAGACCAGAAAGAGCCCCTGGTTTACCCAAAGGTGCAGGGAGGCGAAGACTCGGAGTGTCAGAGAATGGAAAAGGTACAGAAGGCAAAGAACCCAGGTAAACAAGGAGATTAGTCGAAGAGCTAGAAACGAGTATGCACAGGTATGGAGGGAGGCCCAGAAACAGTACGAAAATGACATAGCATCGAAAGTCAAGTCTGACCCAAAACTGATGTACAGTCACATCAGAAGGAAGACAACAGTCAAGGACCAAGTGATAAGGCTGAGGAGAAGATGTTGAACTCACAAATAATGATCAAGAGGTATGTGAGGAGCTCAACTCAAGGTTTAGGGAAGTATTCACAGTGGAGGCAGGAAGGCAGCTGAGTAGACAGTACGGGGTGTGTCACCAACAAGGGATGTATCAAGTGCTGGAGGGCATACACACACACTGAGGGAGGTGAAGCAGTTACTCAGTGACCTTAATACCTCAAAGGCGATGGGCCCGGACAATATCTCCCGTGGGTCCTTCGGGAAGGAGCTGAGGTTCTGAGTGTGCCACTTACCATAATATTCAACACATCCCTTGAAACTGGGCAGCTACCTGAGATACGGAAAAGGCCAACGTAGTCCCCATCTTTAAAAAGAACAGAAAGGAGGCACTAAACTATAGACCGTGTCACTTACGTGTATAGTTTGCAAAGTCTTGGAAAAAATCATCAGGAAAAGAATGGTGGAGCATCTGGAGCAGAACAGGATAATCAACGCCAGACAGCACGGATTCAGGAAGGCAAATCCTGTGTAACAAACCTCCTGGAGTTCTATGATAAAGTAACAGAGGTAAGGCAAGAAGAGAAGGGTGGGTTGACTGCATTTTCCTGGACTGCAGGAAGGCCTTCGACACAGTTCCTCACATGAGATTAGTAAAAAGTTGGAAGAACAAGCAGGTATAACAGGAAGGGCACTGGAATGGATCAGGGAATACCTAAAGGAGGCAACAACGGTCATGGTGCGTGGTGAGGTATCACAGTGGGCGCCTGTGACGAGCGGTGTACCGCAGGGGTCAGTCCTAGGACCAGTGTTATTCCTGGTATATGTAAATGACATGACTGACGGGATAGACTCAGAAGTGTCTCTATTCCGGATGATGTGAAAATAATGAGGAGAATCACATCGGAAGAGGACCAGGCAGGGCTGCAAACAGACCTGGACAAGCTCGACATCTGGTCTAGCAATTGGCTTCTGGAATTCAATCCCTTCAAATGCAAAGTCATGTGGATCGGAGAAGGGCAAAGAAGACCGCTGACAGAGTACAGGCTAGGTGGACAAAGGCTACAAATCCACCAAAGGAGAAAGACTGAGGTGAGTATAACGCCAAGCACGTCTCCGGAAATACACATCAACCAGATAACCGTGGCAGCATATGGGCGACTGGCAAACCTAAGATTAGCGTTCCGTTACCTTAACAAGAATCGTTCAAGACACTGTACACCGTGTACGTCAGGCCCATACTAGAGCATGCAGACCAGTCTGGAACCCACACCTGGTTAAGCATGTCAGAAATTAGAGAAAGTGCAAAGGTTTGCGACAAGGCTAGTTCCACAACTCAGGGGACTGCCCTATGAAGAAAGGTTGAGGAAATAGGACTAACAACACTGGAGGACAGAAGGGTTAGAGGAGACATGATAACGACATACAAAATACTGCGGGGAATTGACAAGGTAGATAGTGACAGGATGTTCCAGAGAGGGAACACAGACACAAGGGGACACAACTGGAAGCTGAAGACTCAGATGAGTCAAAGTGATGTTAGGAAGCACTTCTTCAGCCATAGAGTAGTTAGGAAGTGGAATAGTCTAGAGAACGATATAGTGGAGGCGGGAACCATACATAGTTTTAAGACAAGGTATGATAAAGCTCATGGAGCAGGGAGAGCAGAGACCCAGTAGCGGACAGCGAAGAGGCGGGGCCAGAAGCTAGTCTCGACCCTGCCACCACAATTAGGTGAGTACAATTAGGTGAGTACACACACACACACATCACATATGAAAGACCCCTTGGGCCAGTGATCATGTGGGTTTAAGCTTCGAATACACAGTAGAGTTACAAGTGGAGGGAAGCAGGAAGGGCTGGACAGAATGAAGCCAAACTACAAGAAGGGACTATGCAGGCATGAAGAACTTCCTGCACGGGTTCAGTGGGACAGAGAACTGGCAGGGAAGTCAGTAGACGAAATGATGGAATATGTGACAACAATATGCAAGGAAGCTGAGGAGAGGTTTGTACCCAAGGGTAACAGGAATAATGAAAAAGCCAGGATGAGCCGTGGTTCATCCAAGGTGCAGGAAGACAAAACCAAGTGTGCTTGGGAATGGAAGAAGTATAGATGGCAATGGACCTAGGAGAATAAGGGGGCAGTCATAGAGCCAGAAATGAATATCAGAGGTAAGAAGCGAGGCCCAACGACAATAAAAAAATGACAACGGAAAGCCAAATCGCCCAAAGCTTTTGACACCCAAAACAGGGGGAAACAACAGTCGGCCCAGGTAAATCAGCCTAAGGAAGGAAGGAGGAAGATCCAAAACGACCAAAGTGTAGAACTAAAATGAGATTCAAAAAGTGTTCACGAGGAAGGAAGGAACTCAGAAAGAGGAAGGTGGGGTAAACCGTGTGGACATTACACAAAGGAAGAGTGAAGAGGCTGCTAAGTGAGCTGATACCTCAAAGGGCGATGGGGTGGAAAACTTTCCCCATGGGCCCTAGGGGGAGCAGAGGGCTATGTGTACCACTAACAACAATATCCAAACATCTATTGAAACGGGGGAGACTGCCTGGGTATGGAAGACAGCAAATGTAGTCCCAATTTTAAAAAGACAGACATGAGGCACTAAACTACAGAATGTTGACAGGTATATATCAAAGTCATGGAAAGATTATCAGAAGAGTGGTGGAACACCTAAAAGAAGAGCTTATCAAGAGGGCCCAAACCCAATTTCAGGGATGGGAAACCCTGGTCCCCCCTTCTGGAGTTCTATGACAGGGTGCAGCAGAAAGACAAGAGAGAGGGGTGGGGATTGCATTTTCTTGGACGTAAGATTGCCTTTGAGACATTTCCCAAAAAGAGATAAGGAAAAGCTGGAGGCCCGACAGGGATAACAGGGAAGGCACTTGGATCGGGAAAACCGTCAGGAAGACAACAGAAGTCATGGTGGGGTGAGGTGCCAAGTGGGCGGGGAACTTCCCCCGGGTCAATCCGGACCCGGGGCAGTTTTTTTTTGAACACAGACGGAAGGAAAGACCCGGGGAATTTCCCCCTTTGAATATTGAAGTTGATGAAAGAATTCAATCGGGAGGATAGGGGAGGAAAAAAAGGGCTGGACAGGCGCCCGGTCCCAATTTTGGGTTCAACCCCCCCCAATGCAAAATCATGAAGATTGGGGAAGGGGAAAAAACCCCAGACGGTAGTCTAGGGGGAGGACACAAACCTCAATCAAGGAAAAATATCTTGGGGGAGAAACACCAGGCACACCCCTGAACATCAACCAAATAACTGCGGATGGGGCCTAGCAAACCTAAAACACATTGACATCTTAATAAAGTGTTCAGGACCCGCACGTGGGGAATGTTAGGTGAGGTCACAGTTAGGTGGGGCATAGTCGGTGGGGGTTTTCAGGGAGGTCATATTAGGGATGTCATTGGGGTGTGGTCATAGTGGGGGGTGACTTTCAGGTGGGATGTCAGGTGTGGGGATAGTCAGGGGGTCATAGTCAGGTGTGGTTATAGTCAGGTGTGGTCA
This sequence comes from Cherax destructor, assembly GCA_009830355.1. NCBI lineage: Eukaryota > Metazoa > Arthropoda > Malacostraca > Decapoda > Parastacidae > Cherax > Cherax destructor. Next base: position 29,058 of record WNWK01024686.1, read on the forward strand.
TAGTCAGGTGTGGTCATAGTCAGGTGTGGTCATAGTTAGTGAAGTCATAGTTAGGTGAAGTCACAGTTAGGTGAGGTCATAGTTGGTGAGGCCAGTTTGATGTTTAAAACATGTGGGGGATAGTCATGTGTGTGTGTTTGCGTGGCCCTTTTTGCTTCCCCCAGTTCCGTGTCTCAGAAGACCCCCTGCGGGCCCCAGATGAACTCCTTCCTAACCCCCCCAGCGGTTGTTGGCCCCTCCCAGGGCCTTTTGGGGGAAACTTGGCTTTTTCACTGGTCTATGCCGGTTCCCCGGGGGGTGGAATAAGGGGAAACCCCGAAAACTGCGTCCGTAAAATTACCCACCCACCAG
>WNWK01024687.1:0-29408 GCA_009830355.1 Cherax destructor
CGCTCCGCCCACGTATTTGAATTTTCTTCCTACCTTACTTAGCTACAAAAACTAAAAAGAATACTACTTCCTATATAACTGATAAAAATATAATTGCTAATACAAGAACAGCTGTATGGTCTACTACACCCTGACTATTTCAAGCGTGTGCGTGTGTGTGTGCGTCTTGGCACCTCTTCCACAGTGTTTATCTATTGTAAATCTAATTCTGTAATCTTACTAAGCCCTGCTACTAAAAGTTGCTACTTATAAACTGGTAATAATATTGTTGCTACTACACGAACAGTTGTATGGAACAATGTCTATATCCTGACTACTTCAAGTGTATGTGTGTGTGGCGTACGTACACGTGTGTACATTTGGTTGGTAGCCCTGCGCCCTGACTTGTCTTCCGAACTATGAACTATACTATGAATTCAGCTCCTACGAGCAGGGGTTTGTCCCACAGCTTCAGCAACTCAGAGCCAGAAACCTGTAGACCACAACTAGGAATTTGTACATTACATTCGATGTCTGCTGTGGGTATTCTCCTGGCGTGGCGCCCTGCTGGGTACTGCTGGGTACTACATCTTCGTTTCTTTTCTATTGGGCTCACTTTATGCAATCACCGTATTGTTCACTGCTTGCCTTGCACTTATCTTCCTTTCTTGGGTGCCTCCAGTAGATATGCTCCCCACTGCATTATAGTTGACTACGATAAATTCTCGACTTCCTGCTGTGTGGCAACCACTGTTAGGCCTATCAACGCCTCCCTCACTGGCACTTCCACTATTTACTGTGTTTTCTTCCTCTGGGATCACTCGTATTTCCCAGCTTTTTGGTTTTAAATGAGTATGACACTTTAGCCTATGCCCACGCCTGTTTGTTGCACTCGTGTGTGTGTATGTCTGTGTATGTGTTGTTGTGTGTGTGTGTGTGTGTGTGTGTGTGTGACTCACCTAATTGTACTCACCTAATTGTGGTTGCAGGGGTCGATACTCAGCTCCTGGCCCCACCTCTTCGCTGTCTGCTACTGGGTCTCTGCTCTCCCTGCTCCATGAGCTTTATCATACCTTGTCTTAAAACTATGTATGGTTCCTGCCTCCACTATATCTTTCTCTAGACTATTCCACTTCCTGACTACTCTGTGGCTGAAGAAATGCTTCCTAACATCCCTTTGACTCATCTGAGTCTTCAGCTTCCAGTTGTGTCCCCTTCTGTGTGTGTGTGTGTGTGTGTGTGTGTGTGTGTGTGTGTGTGTGTGTGTGTGTGAAAAGCAATTGTCACTTTCTTCAAGAGAAGGATGAAAAGAGTACAAGCAAATCTAACCCTTTGATAATTTATTTATTAACTCAGTACAATAAATGTTGTGAATATTATGCAGCTAATTCAGAGATTGTTAGGTGTGGAGTTACCAAAAGTATTACTTCGGGAGCTGATGGAGAAAATAGTATGAATAGGAGGATAGATAAATCTAAGATGAAGGGAAAGACGGGTAGTGGTCGTCTTAGGAAAGGTTGGAGGAAGGGGATAAAGTTTGGGTGTTAGAGGCTTGGACATTCAGCAGGCTTATGTGAGCGTGTTAGATCGAAGTGATTAAAGGCAAGTTTATTTTTTATGATGTGACGAGCTGTTGGAGTGTCAGGAAGGTAACATTTTTGAAGGAATTGAGGGAAAACTGGTCAGCTAAACTTGAGTCCTTGAGATGGGAACTACATTGTCTGCACTCAGAAGTGGTGGGAATGTTGCGGTTGAAGGGTCGTCTGAGCTATGATGACAGCATTTTTTTCTTTATTGTGTCACCTTGTCTCAGTGGAAAACGGCCGAATTGCTAAAAAATACAAGGAAATCGCTGGTTTGACAACTGAGTTATGACAAACTGTCAAGTAGCGTCAATTAGCTTTAAAAGTAAGACAAATATATGAACAGAAAACGTAGTGTGGGAGGAAGATCCTCCTAGTATACAAGAGAAACCCAACTACTTACCACCTTTATTATGTTGTCTTATAATAAGTTTATTATATTTAACATCTGAAACTAAGAAAATAACAATCTTTTTTTGAGCAGAAGAGTTCACAACAGAGTTGACTCACCATTTAGATCTCGATGAATAACCAAATGAAGAAGAACTTGCTGTAATGAACTTTATAAAACATATATGCATACATATACGATTACCTTTTCACATACAACCTCACTAACAAATAGCTGGAAGAATCAAACCACAAATTCAAGTGTCATAAAAATATTCACCTCTGTCTCACACAGTACAATAAACTATGAGGACAACTCGAAGGTGGAACTAATGGGGAGCCAGACGAAGCTGGAACTGATGGGGAGCCAGACGAAGCTGGAGATGGGTGAAGAGGAGGCTGATTCAATGAGGCGAGGCAGGAGGCAGATGGAGAATAAGAGAGATGGTAAAATATTTACCCTCTGGTCCACCCACGTCAGTACCCTCACCCTCACCTCCACCTCCTACATCTCCGGCACCACCGTCTCCATCACCGCCTTGTGTGTTGCACCAGGAATATCAGTAGGATGTATCGGGAAGTAGTGAGGACTAACATAGGTCCTGCAGGTCCCACCACATTGATCACCAACATATATAATATTTATTTTTTATCTCTCTGAATCAAGTTATGTATTTTGGACTCTCTTCCTCGTGTATGACAATAATTTAAGTAATAAATGAACACTATTTCCCACGTAGTTTTACTGACCAGCATAAAGCACTCTCTGTGCACGAAGATTTAGTCTCCTGAGAAAACACATGCAACAGATATTAGCTAAATTTATTTAATTTCTCTCCCTTGATGCAAGACACGTAACTAAATGTTGTGTGAATAATAATCCTGGTACAGTGTCTACCTACCTGGAGTCTACCTACCTGGAGAGAATTCCAGGGGTCAACGCCCCCGCGGCCCGGTCTGTGAGTGATAATGAAGCAACACTTGTGTGAGCTTGATAATGCTTTCACTGTCTGATTGCTAGATCCGTAGCAATCTGAGTTACATATATGATTCATGCACCGGTAACAAGTATAGTCTCATACCCTTATGTTATTTTTATGACCTGACATTTATGACAGTATCAGAGCAAGTGGATTGCCTGCAGAATTATACATACACTGCATGAGGATTACACGTAAACATATTTGACCTCCCTATCCTTTAACTTCACACTCCTCCCCCGCAATGAAGAACCCCTCCCCCCATACGTTTCCTTCCTTCCTCGTCCTCTCAGCCTCACTACACACACTGAGGGATGGCACATAGTGCACCTAGCCTGCCTTCCTCTTCCTCTCAGCCTCACTACACACACTGAGGGATGGCACATAGTGCACCTAGCCTGCCTTCCTCTTCCTCTCAGCCTCACTACACACACTGAGGGATGGCACATAGTGCACCTAGCCTGCCTTCCTCTTCCTCTCAGCCTCACTACACACACTGAGGGATGGCACATAGTGCACCAAGCCTGCCTTCCTCGTCCTCTCAGCCTCACTACACACACTGAGGGATGGCACATAGTGCACCTAGCCTGCCTTCCTCGTCCTCTCAGCCTCACTACACACACTGAGGGATGGCACATAGTGCACCTAGCCTGCCTTCCTCTTCCTCTCAGCCTCACTACACACACTGAGGGATGGCACATAGTGCACCTAGCCTGCCTTCCTCGTCCTCTCAGCCTCACTACACACACTGAGGGATGGCACATAGTGCACCTAGCCTGCCTTCCTCGTCCTCTCAGCCTCACTACACACACTGAGGGATAGCACATAGTGTACCTAGTCTGCCTTCCTCGTCCTCTCATCCTCACTACACACACTGAGGGATGGCACATAGTGCACCTAGCCTGCCTTCCTCTTCCTCTCAGCCTCACTACACACACTGAGGGATGGCACATAGTGCACCAAGCCTGCCTTCCTCGTCCTCTCAGCCTCACTCACACACTGAGGGATGGCACATAGTGCACCTAGCCTGCCTTCCTCGTCCTCTCAGCCTCACTACACACACTGAGGGATGGCACATAGTGCACCTAGCCTGCCTTCCTCGTCCTCTCAGCCTCACTACACACATGAGGGATGGCACATAGTGCACCTAGCCTGCCTTCCTCTTCCTCTCAGCCTCACTACACACACTGAGGGATGGCACATAGTGCACCTAGCCTGCCTTCCTCGTCCTCTCAGCCTCACTACACACACTGAGGGATGGCACATAGTGCACCTAGCCTGCCTTCCTCTTCCTCTCAGCCTCACTACACACACTGAGGATGGCACATAGTGCACCTAGCCTGCCTTCCTCTCCTCTCAGCCTCACTACACACACTGAGGGATGGCACATAGTGCACGTAGTCTGCCTTCCCTTCCTCTCAGCCTCATACACAACTGAGGGATGGCACATAGTGCACCTAGCCTGCCTTCCTCTTCCTTCAGCCTCACTACACACACTGAGGGATGGCACATAGTGACCTAGCCTGCCTTCCTCTTCCTCTCAGCCTCACTACACACACTGAGGGATGGACATAGTGACCTAGCTGCCTTCCTCGTCCTCTAAGCCTCATCACACACTGAGGGATGGCACATAGTGCACCTAGCCTGCCTTCCTCTTCCTCTCAGCCTCACTAACACACTGAGGGATGGCACATAGTGTACCTAGCCTGCCTTCCTCTCCTCTCAGCCTCACTACACACACTGAGGGATGGCACATAGTGCACCTAGCCTGCCTTCCCTGTCCTCTCAGCCTCACTAACACACTGAGGGATGGCACATAGTGCACCTAGCCTGCCTTCCTCTCCTCTCAGCCTCAATACACACACTGAGGGATGGCACATAGTGCACCTAGTCTGCCTTCCTCTTCCTCTCAGCCTCAATACACACACTGAGGGATGGCACATAGTGCACCTAGCCTGCCTTCCTCTTTCTCTTAGCCTCACTACACACACTGAGGGATGGCACATAGTGCACCTAGCCTGCCTTCCTCTCCTCTTAGCCTCACTACACACACTGAGGGATGGCACATAGTGCACCTAGCCTGCCTTCCTCTCCTCTCAGCCTCACTACACAGACTGAGGGATGGCACATAGTGCACCTAGCCTGCATTCCTCTTCCTCTCAGCCTCTCTACACACTGAGGGATGGCACATAGTGCACCTAACCTGCCTTCCTCTTCCTCTCAGCCTCACTACACACACTGAGGGATGGCACATAGTGCACCTAGCCTGCCTCCTCTTCCTCTCAGCCTCACTACACAACTGAGGGATGGCACATAGTGCACCTAGCCTGCCTCCCTCTTCCTCTCAGCCTCACTACACACACTGAGGGATGGCACATAGTGCACCTAGCCTGCCTTCTCGTCTCAGCCTCACTACACACACTGAGGGATGGCACATAGTGCACCTAGCCTGCCTTCCTCGTCCTCTCAGCCTCACTACACACAGGAGGGATGGCACATAGTGCACCTAGCCTGCCTTCCTCTTCCTCTCAGCCTCACTAGACACACTGAGGGATGGCACATAGTGTACCTAGCCTGCCTTCCTCGTCCTCTCAGCCTCACTACACACACTGAGGGATGGCACATAGTGCACCTAGTCTGCCTTCCGCGTCCTCGCAGCCTCACTACACACACTGAGGGATGGCACATAGTGCACCTAGCCTGCCTTCCTCGTCCTCTCAGCCTCACTACACACACTGAGGGATGGCACATAGTGCACCTAGCCTGCCTTCCTCTTCCTCTCAGCCTCAATACAAAAACTGAGGGATGGCACATAGTGCACCTAGCCTGCCTTCCTCTTCCTCTCAGCCTCACTACACACACTGAGGGATGGACATAGTGCACCTAGCCTGCCTTCCTCTTTCTCTTAGCCTCACTACACACACTGAGGGATGGCACATAGTGCACCTAGCCTGCCTTCCTCTTCCTCTCAGCCTCACTAACAGACTGAGGGATGGCACATAGTGACCTAGCCTGCATTCCTCTTCCTCTCAGCCTCTCTACACACACTGAGGGATGGCACATAGTGCACCTAACCTGCCTTCCTTCCTCTCAGCCTCACTACACACTGAGGGATGGCACATAGTGCACCTAGCCTGCCTCCTCTTCCTCTCAGCCTCACTACACACACTGAGGGATGGCACTAGTGCACCTAGCCTGCCTCCTCTTCCTCTCAGCCTCACTACACAACTGAGGATGGCACATAGTGCACCTAGCCTGCCTTCCGCGTCGTCTCAGCCTCACTACACACACTGAGGGATGGCACATAGTGCACCTAGCCTGCCTTCCTCTCCTCTCAGCTCACTACACACACTGAGGGATGGCACATAGTGCACCTAGCCTGCCTTCCTCTTCCTCTCAGCCTCACTACACACACTGAGGATGGCACATAGTGCACCTAGCCTGCCTTCCTCTTCCTCTCAGCCTCACTACACACACTGAGGGATGGCACATAGTGCACCTAGCCTGCCTTCCTCTCCTCTCAGCCTCACTACACACACTGAGGGATGGCACATAGTGCACCTAGCCTGCCTTCCTCTTCCTCTCAGCCTCACTACACACTGAGGATGGCACATATGCACCTAGCCTGCCTTCCTCTTCCTCTCAGCCTCTACACAGACTGAGGGATGGCACATAGTGCACCTAGCCTGCTTCTTTCCTCTCAGCCTCACTACACACACTGAGGGATGGCACATAGTGCACCTAGCCTGCCTTCTCGTCCTCTCAGCCTCACTACACACATGAGGATGGCACATAGTGCACCTAGCCTGCCTTCCTCTTCCTCTCAGCCTCCTACACACACTGAGGGATGGCACATAGTGCACCTAGCCTGCCTTCCTCGTCCTCTCAGCCTCACTACACACACTGAGGGATGGCACATAGTGCACCTAGCCTGCCTTCCCTTCCTCTCAGCCTCACTACACACTGAGGGATGGCACATAGTGCACCTAGCCTGCCTTCCTCTTCCTCTCAGCCTCACTACACACTGAGGGATGGCACATAGTGCACCTAGCCTGCCTTCCTTCCTCTCAGCCTCACTACACACATTGAGGGATGGCACATAGTGCACCTAGCCTGCCTTCCTCTTCCTCTCAGCCTCACTACACAACTGAGGGATGGCACATAGTGCACCTAGCCTGCCTTCCTCTTCCTCTCAGCCTCACTACACAGACTGAGGGATGGCACATAGTGCACCTAGCCTGCCTTCCTCGTCCTCTCAGCCTCACTACACACACTGAGGGATGGCACATAGTGCACCTAGCCTGCCTTCCTCGTCCTCTCAGCCTCACTACACACACTGAGGGATGGCACATAGTGCACCTAGCCTGCCTTCCTCTTCCTCTCAGCCTCACTACACACACTGAGGGATGGCACATAGTGCACCTAGCCTGCCTTCCTCTCCTTCAGCCTCACTACACACTGAGGGATGGCACATAGTGCACCTAGCCTGCCTTCCTCGTCCTCTCAGCCTCACTCACACACTGAGGGATGGCACATAGTGCACCTAGCCTGCCTTCCTCTTCCTCTCAGCCTCACTACACAACGAGGGATGGCACATAGTGCACCTAGCCTGCCTTCCTCTCCTCTCAGCCTCACTACACAGATTGAGGGATGGCACATAGTGCACCTAGCCTGCCTTCCTGTCCTCTCAGCCTCACTACACACTGAGGGATGGCACATAGTGCACCTAGCCTGCCTTCCTCTCCTCTCAGCCTCACTACACACACTGAGGGATGGCACATAGTGCACCTAGCCTGCCTTCCTTCCTCTCAGCCTACTACACACACTGAGGGATGGCACATAGTGCACCTAGCCTGCCTTCCTCGTCCTCTCAGCCTCACTACACACACTGAGGGATGGCACATAGTGCACCTAGCCTGCCTTCCTCTCCTCTCAGCCTCACTACACAACTGAGGGATGGCACATAGTGCACCTAGCCTGCCTTCCTCTTCCTCTCAGCCTCACTACACACACTGAGGGATGGCACATAGTGCACCTAGCCTGCCTTCCTCTTCCTCTCAGCCTCACTACACAGACTGAGGGATGGCACATAGTGCACCTAGCCTGCCTTCCTCTCCTCTCAGCCTCACTACACAACTGAGGGATGGCACATAGTGCACCTAGTCTGCCTTCCTCTTCCTCTCAGCCTCACTACACACACTGAGGGATGGCACATAGTGCACCTAGCCTGCCTTCCTCTTCCTCTCAGCCTCACTACACACACTGAGGGATGGCACATAGTGCACCTAGCCTGCCTTCCTCGTCCTCTCAGCCTCACTACACAGATTAAGGGATGGCACATAGTGCACCTAGCCTGCCTTCCTCGTCCACTCAGCCTCACTACACACACTGAGGGATGGCACATAGTGCACCTAGCCTGCCTTCCTCTTCCTCTCAGCCTCACTACACACACTGAGGGATGGCACATAGTGCACCTAGCCTGCCTTCCTCTTCCTCTCAGCCTCACTACACAGACTGAGGGATGGCACATAGTGCACCTAGTCTGCCTTCCTCGTCCTCTCAGCCTCACTACACAGATTAAGGGATGGCACATAGTGCACCTAGCCTGCCTTCCTCGTCCACTCAGCCTCACTACACACACTGAGGGATGGCACATAGTGCACCTAGCCTGCCACAAAGCCAAGGAAAATAAAGTACGTAATATTGTAACAGAATGCACATGTTGGGTGTGTGGAACATATCGGGTCTTCACTGGGAGTCGTGTTATTCGTGCACATAATGGGTGCACTGGGTCACATTTAGCTGAGGAATGGCACAGCTCCGGCAAGTAGGTGAACACTGCACTAGTAGTGACCGAGCTACCTGGGTGGGGGTAGTGGTTTGGGGGGCTTAAACTCCACCTAATTTCCTGTAGCCTCCCGTCATGGAAATAATCAGTCGTCTTATGATAGTTAATTCTGCAGTATGTCAACGGCATATTTGACGAGGCACACCTCGTCCTCACTGATCAAGATCTTAAAGGCCTCGTTAATTAGAACATAATATTGGAAATTACAAAATTTCAACAACATTATCATACATGATACTGAACCAGGCAATGCACCACCTACCTAACAACACAGGAGTCACATGATCAAATCGTCTCCCTGTCCTCAACCCGCTATGACATTCTTCAGGTTACCATGCGTCACTCACACCTCACTCAGGTCACCATGCGTCACTCACACCTCACTCAGGTCACCATGCGTCACTCACACCTCACTCAGGTCACCATGCGTCACTCACACCTCACTCAGGTCACCATGCGTCACTCACACCTCACTCAGGTCACCATGCGTCACTCACTTCACTCAGGTCACCATGCATCACTCACACCTCACTCAGGTCCCATGCGTCACTCACACTTCACTCAGGTCACCATGCGTCACTCACCTCACTCAGGTCACCATGCGTCACTCACACTTCACTCAGGTCACCATGCATAACTCACACCTCACTCAGGTCACATGCGTCACTCACACCTCACTCAGGTTACCATCGTCACTCACACCTCACTCAGGTCACCATGCATCACTCACACTCACTCAGGTCACCATGCGTCACTCACACCTCACTCAGGTCACCATGCGTCACTCACACCTCCTCAGGTCACCATGCGTCACTCACACTTCACTCAGGCCACCATGCGTCACTCACACCTCACTCAGGTCACCATGCGTCACTCATACCTCACTCAGGTCACCATGCGTCACTCATACCTCACTCAGCTCACCATGCGTCACTCACATCTTACTCAGGTCACCATGTGTCCTCACCCTCTTTCAGGTCACCTGCGTACTCACACTCACTCAGGTCAACATGCGTCACTCACACCTCACTCAGGTCACCATGCGTCACTCACACCTCACTCAGGTCACCATGCGTCACTCACACCTCACTCAGGTCACCATGCGTCACCCACACTTCACTCAGGTCACCATGCGTCACTCACACTTCACTCAGGTCACCATGCGTCACTCCACCTCACTCAGGTCACCATGCGTCACTCACACCTCACTCAGGTCACCATGCGTCACTCACACTTCACTCAGGTCACCATGCGTAACTCACACCTCACTCAGGTCCATGCGTCACTACACTCACTCAGGTCACCATGCGTCACTCACACTTCACTCAGGTCACCATGCGTCACTCACACCTCACTCAGGTCACCATGCGTCACTCACACCTCACTCAGGTCACCATGCGTCACTCACACCTCACTCAGGTCACCATGCGTCACTCACACCTCACGCAGGTCACCATGCGTCACTCACACTTCACTCAGGTCCAATGCGTCACTCACACCTCACTCAGGTCACTGCGTCACTCATACCTCACTCAGGTCACTATGCGTCACTCACACCTCACTCAGGTCACCATGCGTCACTCACACCTCACTCAGGTCACCATGCGTCACTCACACCTCACTCAGGTCACCATGTGTCACTCCACCTCACTCAGGTCAACATGCGTCACTCACCCTCACTCAGGTCACTAGTGTCACTCACACCTCACTCAGGTCACCATGCGTCACTCATACGTCACTCAGGTCACCATGCGTCGCTCACACCTCACTCAGGTCACCATGCGTCACTCACACCTCACTCAGGTCACCATGCGTCACTCACACCTCACTCAGGTCACCATGTGTCACTCACACCTCACTCAGGTCACCATGTGTCACTCACACCTCACTCAGGTCACCATGCGTCACTCACACCTCACTCAGGTCAACATGCGTCACTCACACCTCACTCAGGTCACCATGCTCACCACCTCACTCAGGTCACCATGCGTCACTCACACCTCACTCAGGTCACCATGCGTCACTCACACCTCACTCAGGTCAACATCGTCACTCACACCTCACTCAGGTCACCATGCGTCACTCACATCTCACTCAGGTCACCATGCGTCACTCACGCCTCACTCAGGTCACCATGCGTCACTCACACTCACTCAGGTCACCATGCGTCACTCACACCTCACTCAGGTCACCATGCGTCACTCACACCTCACTCAGGTCACTATGCGTCACTCACACCTCACTCAGGTCACTATGCGTCACTCACACCTCACTCAGGTCACCATGCGTCACTAACACCTCACTCAGGTCACCATGCGTCACTCACACCTCACTCAGGTCACTATGCGTCACTCACACCTCACTCAGGTCAACATGCGTCACTCACACCTCCCTCAGGTCAACATGCGTCACTCACACCTCACTCAGGTCACTATCGTCACTCACACTTCACTCAGGTCACCATGCGTCACTCACACCTCACTCAGGTCACCATGCGTCACTCACACTTCACTCAGGTCACCATGCGTCACTCACACCTCACTCAGGTCAACATGCGTCACTCACACCTCACTCAGGTCACTATGCGTCACTCACACCTCACTCAGGTCACTATGCGTCACTCACACCTCACTCAGGTCACCATGGGTTACTCACACATCACTCTTCGCCTATATATATTGCCTTTTTAACCTCTGTGTTGGGGATGTATCGGATGTGAAAATTTAGATATCCGCGGATGTGGATGTGTATACGAATGTCTTACTTATTTTGCGGATGTGGATACGGATGCAAGAAATTATGCGGTTGTTCCGCGGATGTTGATACGGATACAAGAAATTGTGCGGATGTTCTGCGGATTTCGGATGCGGATGCATATGCGGATATCTGTTTACAGTAAAATGCGGATGCGGATGTAAGAAACTGTGTGGATGTTCCGCGGATGCGGATGCGGATTCGGATATCGGATACATCGCTACTCTGTGTTAGAAGTGACCATGATCCCAGGACAGAATTTTTTTTTAATAAATATGACCCAGTGTTTGTTTAAGTCTCTTTCCAAACCAATTGCAAGGTTTATACCAGTACTATTACTACTATTGGTATTAATATTCTACTACTACTTCTACTATTACTACTACTTCTACTATTATTACTACTACTTCTACAATTTCTACTCTGCTATATCTACTGCTTCTGCTATTGCTGCTGCTGCTACTGTTATGCTGCTCTTCTCAGTTGCTGCTGCTTCTGCTATTGCTACTAGCTTCTGCTATTCTGCTGCTGCTGCTATTGATTGCTACTACTTCTACATTACTACTTGTCTGATTATTTCTACTATTCTGCTTTGCTTTTGCTTCTGCTTTGATTGATGCTACTGCTTCTCTATTATTACTACTGCTTTGCTATTGCTACTACTTCTGCTATTGCTACTGCTGCTGCTAATTCTGCTATTACTCTAAGCTATTCTACTATTACTACTACTTCTGCTATTGTTGCTACTGCTTCTCTTTGCTTTTACTTCTGCTATTGTTGCTACTGCTACTACTACTATTATTACTGCTCTTTACTATTGCTACTGCTTCTGCTATTGCTACTGCTGCTATTCTGCTATTGCTCTAGCTTTTCTCTATTACTACTGACTTCTGCTATTGTTACTGCTAGCTTCTGCTATTGCTTTGCTTCTGCTATTATTGCTACTGCTTCTACTTATTGCTGCTGCTTTGCTATTGCTGCTGCTTCTGCTATTGCTGCTACTACTATTCTGCTATTACTACTACTTCTTCTACTATTACTACTACTTCTACTATTACTACTACTACTTCTACTATTACTACTACTTCTACTATTATTACTACTACTACTTCTACTATTGTCAGTAGTAGTACTGAACCCCTATGTATTATACGGATGCGGATGGAAATGGGGATTCCCGGATGCGGATCAGAGCCATCCGGATACATCGCTACTCTGTGTTAGAAGTCCTGATCACCAGACCAATTTTCAATCCTTCAAGACACCATCTTCAAAGCACCATCCTTCAAACCATTTCAAGGAGCCACCACCTTCAGCACCATTCTTCAAGTTCACCCTCCTTCAAAGCACCATCCTTCTACTACCATTCCATTCAAGAGCACTCATCCTTCAAGGCACCATCCTTCAAGGCACTATCCTGCTCTTCAAGTGCACCATCCTTCAAGAGTGCACCATCTTCAGGCCATTCCTTTAAGACATCCTCAAGTGCACCTCCTTCAAGTGCACATCTTCTAAGCACATCTGACACCATCCCTTCAAGTGCACCATCCGCTTAGGCTCATTCCTTCTGCCCCTCCTTCAAGCTGCACCTTCCTTTCAGTGCACCTCCTTTTAATTGCACCATCCTTCTATGCACCATGCCTTCAAGCACCATCCTTCAAGCAATTCTTCAGGCACCATCTTCGTAGCACCATCCTTCTAGCACCATCCTTCATGCCCATTCTTCTAGTGCACCTCCTTCAAGCACCATCCTTCTAAGTGCACCATCCTTCAAGCTCATCCCTTCAGAGCACCATCTCAACTCTTAGGCTCATCCTTCAGGCACCATCCTTCGTTACCATCCTTCGTGCACTCCTTCTGGCATATTCCTCAAGCACATCCTTCAATTGCTCCTGCTTTCTAGTGCACTCTTCAAGTGCTCTCCTTAGTCTATATCCTTCAGAGCCCTCTCTTACAGCCTATCCTTCAAGGCACTATCCTTCAATGCACCTCCTTCAAGTGCACTATCTTCAAGTACTATCTTCAGTACATCTCGACACCATCTTAGTGACCATCGCTTAAGGACATCTTATAATGCACGACTACAATAGCTACCTACAAGTCTTCACGCTGCCGCCGATCGAGAGGTCATCGTCTGCGCTCCTCTGAACACTGATTCCCAAGCTGTATTGTGTTATCCTGAGTAATTCTTGACCAGGCTGAGACGAAAACTGCCTGTCACTTCAGAGCCCATCCCTTCAAGAGCACCATCCTTCAAGAGCACCATCCTTCAAGAGCACCATCCTTCAAGGCACCATCCTTCAAGAGCACCATCCCTTCAAGGCACCATCCTTCAAGGCACCATCCCTTCAAGGCACCATCCTTCAAGGCACCATCCTTCAAGGCACCATCCTTCAAGGCACCATCCTTCAAGGCACCATCCTTCAAGGCACCATCCTTCAAGGCACCATCCTTCAAGGCACCATCCTTCAAGAGCACCATCCTTCAAGAGCACCATCCTTCAAGGCACCATCCTTCAAGGCACCATCCTTCAAGGCACCATCCCTTCAAGGCACCATCCCTTCAAGGCACCATCCTTCAAGGCACCATCCTTCAAGGCACCATCCTTCAAGGCACCATCCTTCAAGGCACCATCCCTTCAAGGCACCATCCCTTCAAGGCACCATCCTTCAAGGCACCATCCCTTCAAGGCACCATCCTTCAAGAGCACCATCCTTCAAGGCACCATCCTTCAAGGCACCATCCTTCAAGAGCACCATCCTTCAAGGCACCATCCTTCAAGAGCACCATCCCTTCAAGGCACCATCCCTTCAAGAGCACCATCCTTCAAGGACACCATCCTTCAGAGCACCATCCTTCAGAGGCACCATCCTTCAAGGAGCACCATCCTTCAAGGCACCATCCTTCAAGAGCACCATCCCTTCAAGGCACCATCCCTTCAAGAGCACCATCCTTCAAGGCACCATCCTTCAAGGCACCATCCTTCAAGAGCACCATCCCTTCAAGGCACCATCCTTCAAGAGCACCATCCTTCAAGGCACCATCCTTCAGGCACCATCCTTCAAGGCACCATCCTTCAAGGCACCATCCCTTCAAGGCACCATCCCTTCAAGGGCACCATCCTTCAAGGCACCATCCCTTCAAGGCACCATCCTTCAAGGCACCATCCTTCAAGGCACCATCCCTTCAAGGCACCATCCTTCAAGAGCACCATCCCTTCAAGGCACCATCCTTCAAGGCACCATCCTTCAAGGCACCATCCTTCAAGACACCGATCCTTCAAGGCTACCATCCTTCAAGGCACCATCCCTTCAAGAGCACCATCCTTCAAGGCCTTGAGCGCCGTCCTTCAAGGCACCATCCTTCAAGGCACCATCCCTTCAAGGCACCATCCTTCGAGCACCTTCAAGAGCACCATCCTTCAAGGCACCATCCTTCAAGGCACCATCCCTTCAAGGCACCATCCTTCAGAGCACCATCCTTCAGGCACCATCCCTTCAAGAGCACCATCCCTTCAAGAGCACCATCGGCTTCAAGGGCACCATCCTTCAAGGCACCATCCTTCAAGGCACCATCCTTCAAGGCACCATCCTTCAAGGCACCATCCTTCAAGGCACCATCCTTCAAGGCACCATCCTTCAGAGCACCATCCTTCAAGGCACCATCCTTCAAGAGCACCATCCTTCAAGGCACCATCCTTCAAGGCACCTCCTTCAAGGCACCATCCTTCAAAGGGCACCATCCTTCAAGGCACCATCCTTCAAGGCACCATCCTTCAAGAGCACCATCCTTCAAGGCACCATCCTTCAAGAGCACCATCCTTCAAGGCACCATCCTTCAAGAGCACCATCCTTCAGAGCACCATCCTTCAAGCACCATCCTTCAAGAGCACATCCTTCAAGACACCATCCTTCAAGGCACCATCCTTCAAGAGCACCATCCTTCAAGAGCACCATCCTTCAAGGCACCATCCTTCAAGAGCACCATCCTTCAAGAGCACCATCCTTCAGGCACCATCCTTGGCCCTCCTTCAGGCCACCAGCCCTTCAAGCCCACCATGCCCTCCTTCAGGCACCATCCTTCAAGGCACCATCCCTTCAAGGCACCATCCTTCAGAGCACCATCCTTCAGGCACCATCCTTCAAGAGCACCATCCTTCAGGCACCATCCTTCAAGCACCATCCTTCAAGAACCCATCCTTCAAGGCACCATCCTTCAAGAGCACCATCCTTCAGGCACCATCCTTCAAGGCCCATCCTTCAAGCACCATCCTTCAAGGCACCATCCTTCAAGAGCACCATATCCTTCAAGGCACCATCCTTCAAGGCACCATCCTTCAAGCACCATCCTTCAAGCACCTCGTCCTTCAAGGCACCTCCTTCAGCACCATCTTCAAGGCCCATCCTTCAGGCACCATCCTTCAGCCCTCTTCAGGCACCATCCTTCAGAGCCATCCTTCAAGCACCATCCTTCAAGGCACCATCCTTCAGCACCATCTTCAAGCACCATCCTTCAAGGCCATCCTTCAGGCACCATCCTTCAGACACCATCTTCAGGCACCATCTTCAGGCACCATCCTTCAGGACCATCTTCAAGCACATCTTCGCACCATCTTCAAGGCACCATCTTCAGGCCATCTTCAGGCACTCTTAGACATCTTCAGGCACCATCCTAGGCACCATCTTCAGGCACCATCTTCAAGCACCATCTTCAGAGCACATCCTTAGGCCCATCTAGCCATCTTCGCACCATCCTTCAGCACCTCTCAAGGCACCATCCTCAGGCACCATCTTCAAGCACCATCTTCAACCATCCTTCAAGGCACCTCTTCAGGCACCATCAACCCTCTTCAAGGCCATCTTCAGCACCATCTTCAAGGCACCATCTTCAGGCACCATCTTCGGCACATCTTCAGCACCACCCTTCAAGGCACCATCCCTTCAAGGCACCATCCTTCAAGGCACCATCCTTCAAGGCACCATCCTTCAAGGCACCATCCTTCAAGAGCACCATCCCTTCAAGAGCACCATCCTTCAAGAGCACCATCCTTCAAGGCACCATCCTTCAAGGCACCATCCTTCAAGAGCACCATCCTTCAAGGCACCATCCTTCAAGGCACCATCCTTCAAGGCACCATCCTTCAAGGCCCATCCTTCAAAGGCACCATCCTTCAAGGCACCATCCCCTTTAAGGCACCATCCCTTCAAGAGCACCATCCTTCAAGGCACCATCCTTCAAGAGCACCATCCCTTCAAGGCACCATCCCTTCAAGGCACCATCCCTTCAAGGCACCATCCTTCAAGAGCACCATCCTTCAAGAGCACCATCCTTCAAGAGCACCATCCCTTCAGAGCACCATCCTTCAAGGCACCATCCTTCAAGAGCACCATCCTTCAAGGCACCATCCTTCAAGGCACCATCCTTCAAGGCACCATCCTTCAAGGCACCATCCTTCAAGCACCATCCTTCAAGGCACCATCCTTCAAGGCCCATCCTTCAAGGCACCATCCTTCAAGGCACCATCCTTCAAGGCACCATCCTTCAGGCACCATCCTTCAAGAGCACCATCCTTCAAGGCACCATCCTTCAGAGCCCATCCTTCAAGGCACCATCCTTCAAGGCACCATCCTTCAAGAGCCCATCCTTCAGGCACCATCCTTCAAGGCACCATCCTTCAAGGCACCATCCTCAGGCACCATCCTTCAAGCACCATCCTTCAAGGCACCATCCTTCAAGGCACCATCCTTCAAGAGCACCATCCTTCAAGAGCACCATCCTTCAAGGCACCATCCTTCAGAGCACCATCCTTCAAGGCACCATCCCTTCAAGGCACCATCCTTCAAGGCACCATCCCTTCAGGCACCATCCTTCAAGGCACCATCCTTCAAGGCACCATCCCTTCAAGGCACCATCCTTCAAGGCACCATCCTTCAAGGCACCATCCCTTCAAGGCACCATCCTTCAAGGCACCATCCTTCAGAGGCACCCATCCTTCAAGGCACCATCCCTTCAAGGCACCATCCTTCAAGGCACCATCCCTTCAAGGCACCATCCTTCAAGGCACCATCCCTTCAAGAGCACCATCCTTCAAGGCACCATCCTTCAAGGCACCATCCTTCAAGGCACCATCCTTCAAGAGCACCATCCTTCAAGGCACCATCCTTCAAGAGCACCATCCCTTCAAGGCACCATCCTTCAAGCACCATCCTTCAAGGCACCATCCTTCAAGGCACCATCCTTCAAAAGGGCCCTCCTTCAAAGGGACCATCCCTTCAAAGGGAATCCTTCAAGGGACCATCCTTCAAGGCACCATCCCCCCAGAAAACCCCCACTAAAAGGGACCATCCCCTTTAAGAGCACCACCTTAAGGACCTCCCTTTAAACACCATCCTTCAAAAACACCATCCCTTCAAAAGGGACCCTCCCCTTTAGGCACCACCCCGTCCTTCAAGGCACCATCCCCCTTTAAGGGCACCATCCTTCAAAGGGACCATCCTTCAAGAGGGTCTGACACTCTTTTCCCCCCCTCCCCCCCATCCCCCCATCCCCCCACCTCCCCCTCCTTACCCCCCCGAACTTTTTAACCCGCCAAACCTTTTTAATGTTCCTTCACTTTCCTATCTTCCTTTTTTTTTAAAAAAAAAAAAAAAAAAAAAAAAAAAAAAAACCCCCCCCCCCCCCCCCCACTCTCGAGGGCAGCTGTCCTCCTCACTGCTCGGAGGGCACGTCCCCTCACTGCCCGGGGTGGTAATGTCCCTCCTGCTCGGTGGGCTGTCCCCTCACTGCTCGAGGGAGGCTGTCCCCCTCACTGCTCGAGGTGGTGTCCCTCACTGCTCGAGGGTAGGCTGTCCCCCTCACTGCTCGAGGGGTAGGCTGTCCCCCTCACTGCCGAGGGTAGGCTGTCCCCTCACTGCTCGAGGGTAGGCTGTCCCCCTACTGCTCGAGGGTAGGCTGTCCCCTCACTGCTCGAGGGTAGGCTGTCCCCTCACTGCTCGAGGGTAGGCTGTCCCCCTCACTCTCGAGGTAGGCTGTCCCCCCACTGCTCGAGGGTAGGCTGTCCCCTCTGCTCGAGGAGGCTGTCCCCCTCACTGCTCGAGGGAGGCTGTCCCCTCACTGCTCGAGTGGCTGTCCCCCCACTGCTCGAGGGTAGGCTGTCCTCTCACTGCTCAGTGTAGGTGTCCCCTCACGCTCGAGGGTAGGCTCCTCACTGCTCGAGGGTGGCTGTCCCCTACTGCTCGAGGGTAGGCCCCCTCACTGCTCGGGGGTAGGCTGTCCCCTCACTGCTCGAGGGTGGGCTGTCCCCCTCACTGCCGAGGGTTGTCCCCTCACTGCTCGAGGGTAGGCTGTCCCCTCACTGCTCGAGGGTAGGCTGTCCCTCACTGCTCGAGGGTAGGCGTCCCCTCACTGCTCGAGGGGGGCTGTCCCCCTCACTGCTCGAGGTGGCTGTCCCCCTCACTGCTCGAGGGTAGGCTGTCCCCTCACTGCTCGAGGTGCTGTCCCCTCACTGCTCGAGGGTAGGCTGTCCCCCTCACTGCTCGAGGGTAGGCTGTCCCCCTCACTGCTCGAGGGTAGGCTGTCCCCTCACTGCCTCGAGGGTAGCTGTCCCCTCACTGCTCGAGGGTAGGCTGTCCCCTCACTGCTCAGGAGGGCTGTCCCCCACTGCTCGAGGGTAGGCTGTCCCCCCTCTGCTCGGGAGGGTAGGCTGTCCCCCTCACTGCTCGAGGGAGGCTGTCCCCCTCACTGCTCGAGGGTGAGGTCCCTCACTGCTCGAGGGAGGCTGTCCCCTCACTCCGAGGAAGGCTGTCCCCCTCACTGCTCGAGGGTAGGCTGTCCCCTCACTGCTCGAGGGTGGGCTGTCCCCTCCTGCTCGAGGGTGGCTGTCCCCCTCACTGCCCGAGGGTAGGCTGTCCCCCTACTGCTCGAGGGTAGGCTGTCCCCTCACTGCTCGAGGGTAGGCTGTCCCCCTCACTGCTCGGAGTAGGCTGTCCCCTCACTGCTCGAGGTAGGCTGTCCCCTCACTGCTCGAGGGTAGGCTGTCCCCTCACTGCTCGAGGGTAGGCTGTCCCCCTCACTGCTCGAGGGTGGCTGTCCCCTCACTGCTCGAGGGTGGCTGTCCCTCACTGCTCGAGGGTAGGCTGTCCCCTCTCTGCCGAGGGTAGGCTCCCCTCACTGCTCGAGGGTAGGCTGTCCCCTCACTGCTCGAGGGTAGGCTGTCCCCTCATTTCTCGAGGGGGCTGTCCCCCTCACTGCTCGAGGGAGGCTGTCCCCCTCACTGCTCGGGTAGGCTGTCCCCCTCACTGCTCGAGGGTAGGCTGTCCCCCTCACTGCTCGAGGGGAGGCTGTCCCCCACTGCCCGAGGGTAGGCTGTCCCCCTCACTGCCGAGGGTAGGCTGTCCCCCTACTGCTCGAGGGAGGTTCCCCCTCACTGCTTCGAGGGAGGCTGTCCTCACTGCCCGAGGGAGGCTGTCCCCCCCTGCCCCGAGGGTAGGCTGCCCCCCTACTGCTCGGGAGGGTGGCTGTCCCCCTCACTGCTCGAGGGAGCTGTCCCTACTGCTCGAGGGTAGGCTGCCCCCCCACTGCCGAGGGTGGGGTGTCCCCTCCGGGAGGGTAGGCGTCCCCCACTGCTCGGGGGGGCTGCCCCCCCTGCTCGGGGTAGGCTGCCCCCTCCGCTCGGGGGGCTGCCCCCCACTGCTCGAGGGGGGGCTGCCCCCACTGCTGGGGGTGGCTGCCCCCCCCTGCTCGGGGTGGCTGCCCCCCCCCTGCTCGGGGGACTGTCCCCCACTCTGGGGTGGCGCCCCCCCCCTGTGGGGTGGGTGCCCCCCCTTTTCCCCCAGGGTAGGTTCCCCTACTGCTCGGGGAGGCTGTCCCCCTCACTGCCGAGGTGGTGTCCCCCTCACTGCTCGGGGGTGGGGTGTCCCCTCACTGCTCGAGGGTGGGGTTCCCCCTCACTGCTCGAGGTGGTTCCCCCCCCTGCTGGGGTAGGCTGTCCCCTCACTGCTCGAGGGGGGCTGTCCCCCTACGCTCGAGGGAGGCGTCCCTCACGCCGAGGGGGGCTGTCCTCCTGCTCGAGGGTGGGGTGTCCCCCTACTGCCGGGGGGGGGGTCCCCCCACTGCCGAGGGTGGGGGCCCCCCCCACGCTCGAGGGGGTGCCCCCCCCCACGCTCGAGGGAGGCTATCGTTGGGGTGACCTAGGATGTTAGGTCTTCCCCAGGAAAGTTTTTCTTTTTTTAAGGAAGTTGATGTGTCTGATGACCTTCCGGCATCATGACAATACGAGTAAGGATACGGGTTCCAGACAACCGAAATCTAATCGGGAAATACCGCAATTATTTGCTCCATTCCACGGTTGCACCGGTTGATCTTTTTAAGACCAGCTCCCAGTTCGGCTCCTTTTCTGGGGAAGAATTATTCGTTACTTAAACCTGATGTTCTTGAGAAATTACAGACTCGGGAGATCCCATTCCTCCTGAGAGTTTCAGGCCAAAGGACTGTCTTTGTTGCACGGATAATAGTTTTTGCTCCCCGGAACAACTTATTCAGACCTTCATAGCGATAATCCAAAATTAATGCTTAAGGCAAAATTTTCTCAGCCTTCAGCACCGTTCTCACTTAAATTGATCCTGCAAACCCAGATGAACCCTCTTGTGTCAACATGGGTTTAAAATGCTGGCCAGATGCCCTTGATCAAATATCTCTGGAGAGATATGTCCGTTATAATGTTTTAAATGCTATGAGTTTGGACATACTTAAATAAGTGTAGCAAACAAACACCTGTTGGCATATATGCTCGGGAGCATCTTTTCAAAGTTTGTGATAATAAAAATAACCCCAAGTTGTCATTTGCCACGGAAACATCATGCTGTTTCCCCAAACTGTCCTGCTAGGAAAGATGCTATTCAGAAAATTTAGAGGAAGAAACCCTTCTGCAAAACCCACTACTCAAGCACCTCCAACAATGTCACAAACATCATTTCCAAACCCCTGGATATGGTGGGCCCCTCCAGCCATCTGCCAGTGAATGTTTGGAATACTGTCCCTCCTGCAGGCCCCAGCTCCCCTAGTGTCCCAAGTTCCAGAGTCAGCACCACTACCTAAATCTCCTGGATCCTCTGGGCAGAGAGGTCCTCTCTGTTCATGCTGGCCAAGGAGATTGCTGGAAACAATGTTAAACTCTTCCTCCATATTCAATGACTTTTTAGTGGCTAAGGGTTTCCTCCATAATTATTCCAAATAATGTACAGTTGATTATGGATCAACCTCCCCAAGATAGGACGTAGCCCTCCACTATTCCCAACATGAGCAACCTTCCTTCACTTTCCTAATGTATTGACAGAACCTTTTCCCCAAACGCCAGTTGCTCCAATTAAAACCATGAACCTGCACCAGACAATGGGCCAAAAACCCCACTGAAGCTGACCCTGTAATACAAATGCCTTCCATAATAATTCTATGGATTTGACGAACTCTATTTGGAGCAACCAATGTTCCCCCTGGGAGAATCTTTGAGGCCAGCATGGATGTACCACACCTCTTCAATCAGAGGACTCTGATGCCTCAGATGTCTCCAATTGCAGTGAAGACTTAGTCTTTCAACGCAAAAACTACTCAAAACACTCTTCTTCTCTGTGAATCAAGTAGGGAGGGGCAGGGAAGACGGGCACTCGTATGGAACCTTCCCTAAAGACTCCAACAGTATGGCAAAAGAAATAATGGGAATAAAAAATTTTAAAGTTTATAAACATTTTTTAACAACCGTTTTCCTTGAGGTTGAATTGTGTAACCATAACCTGATATTCCTCCTTAATGAGACAGCTGCGGGAAGACCAACATATTGTTAGTGGGTATTATACTATAGAGAAATTGAAGGGCCCTTCAGTGGAGGGATCCTAGAAAATGGGGCATGCCTTTCGCCCCATTCATTTTGATGAGGACAACATTCTTGCTGGGGAACAACGACCCATATGGTCCGTTAATAGGAAGGCCTATTTCCCCTCCTCGGCAGTCATAATAGCCCATCCCCATGGAATGAGTGTTCCCACTCTCCTAGCTGGTGATTTTAATGCCCATCATCCTGCACTTTTCAACTGGGAGTGGAAATCAACGAGGTGACTTAAAAAGGAAAGCAGTTATTTAATATCATGTCAGCCGAACCCTCCTTTCAAGGTCCCTTTTTTAAGACATTTTAGGCCACCGACCAGGGACACCTGAAAGCACCAAAGGTTGACCTCTACCACCGGGTCTCCCTGGTAGCGATGTGGGTTCCGATACATCCCAGTTATATACCTAGGTCACCTTTAGGATTCCCCCTCCAAAAATTAATTAAACCTCTGGGATTTGACCCATTCAGAGAAAATGGGCCATGATGAACCATTCATTGATGGCCAGCCTCGATAAAATCGATGAATGCATTCTTTCATGATCGATACTAAGGGAAACAGAACTTGTCAAACAAAACATCAAAATATACCACAATATAAACCTACTTCCGAAAAACGTGACTGGGAGGGGAAATTTTCAAACTAATGTAACAGGCATCTCCCCAAAATCAGCCAACGGGGATGTATAGATGTTGAGGAGAGAACTAATTACTTTGATTTCCCAGCAAAGAATGAATTATGGAAAATCTTGTTCAACAAGCAAACCAGTATAAAGCAACGGAAAAGTTTTAGCAAGATTGTCATTTTGGGGCTAAACATAAGGCTGCTAACTACCTTAAACATTTTTACTGATGAAGATGTAAAATAAACATAAAATTAGAAGACCCACAAGACCAAGTTAATTTGATGGGTGAGGGTGGGGAAAATTCTCACCCACAATACGAGTAGAAGATTCAATAATATCCACTATCAAGGGTCAATACATGGAGAGTAAACCTACATGATATATCCATGATATATCTTTCTTGAAAGGATCATCCTCCCTAGACCAATTCCCAGAAAATGTGCGTTATAGGTAAAATGAGGAACAAAGCACCGGGTTTCGGAATAACTTCCAAGTAAAATACTTACCTAGGGAATTGTAAAGAAACTCTTAACATCTTTAATGCCATTCTGGCCACTGGACATTTTCAATTGCTCTTAAAACAGCGAAGATGATTTTATTCCAAAACCAAATAAAGATGTCCATGATGAGTTTGAGACTGACGCGGGTTCGAACCACCGTGTATGGTTTTTTTAGACCTATTTCGTTATTAGAGGTCACGGGTAAAGTCCTGAGAAGATTATGCTAATAGACTAAATTATTACATGAATACAATCACCTTTTACTGAGAAACAGTTTGGTTTCCGCACTCATAGAGGTACCCAACATGTGCACTCACAGAGGGACCCAACATGTGCACTCACAGAGGGACCCAACATGTGCACTCATAGAGGGACCCAACATGTGCACTCATAGAGGGACCCAACATGTGCACTCACAGAGGGACCCAACATGTGCACTCATAGAGGGACCCAACATGTGCACTCATAGAGGTACCAACATGTGCACTCACGAGGACCCAACATTGCACTCACAGAGGACCCAACATGTGCACTCACAGAGGGACCCAACAGGGCATTAGGGACCCAACATGTGCACTAAAGAGGGACCCAACATGTGCACTCATAGAGGACCCAACATGTGCACTCACAGAGGGACCCAACATGTGCACTCACAGAGGTACCCAACATGTGCACTCACAGAGGGACCCAACATGTGCACTATAGAGGGACCCAACATGTGCACTCATAGAGGGACCCAACATGGCACTCATAGAGGTACCCAACATGTGCACTCATAGAGGGACCCAACATGTGCACTCATAGAGGGACCCAACATATGCACTCACAGAGGGACCCAACATGTGCACTCATAGAGGGACCCAACATGTGCACTCATAGAGGTACCCAACATGTGCACTCAGAGAGGGACCCAACATGTGCACTCACAGAGGTACCCAACATGTGCACTCACAGAGGGACCCAACATGTGCACTCATAGAGGGACCCAACATGTGCACTCAAGAGGGACCCAACATGTGCACTCAGAGGGACCCAACATGTGCACTCATAGAGGGACCCAACATGTGCACTCATAGAGGGACCCAACATGTGCACTCATAGAGGGACCCAACATGTGCACTCAAGGGACCCAACATGTGCACTCATAGAGGGACCCAACATTGCACTCACAGAGGGACCCAACATGTGCACTCATAGAGGGACCCAACATGTGCACTCATAGAGGGACCCAACATGTGCACTCATAGAGGGACCCAACATGGCACTCACAGAGGACCCAACATGTGCACTCATAGAGGGACCCAACATGTGCACTCATAGAGGGACCCAACATGTGCACTCATAGAGGGACCCAACATGTGCACTCACAGAGGGACCCAACATGTGCACTCATAGAGGGACTCCAACATGTGCACTCAGAGGGACCCAACATGTGCACTCATAGAGGGACCCAACATGTGCACTCACAGAGGGACCCAACATGTGCACTCAAGAGGGACCCAACATGTGCACTCACAGAGGGACCCAACATGTGCACTCACAGAGGGACCCAACATGTGCACTCATAGAGGGACCAACATGTGCACTCACAGAGGGACCCAACATGTGCACTCACAGAGAGACCCAACATGTGCACTCATAGAGGGACCCAACATGTGCACTCACAGAGGGACCCAACATGTGCACTAAGAGGACCCAACATGTGCACTCATAGAGGGACCCAACATGTGCACTCACAGAGGGACCCAACATGTGCACTCAAGAGGGACCCAACATGTGCACTCATAGAGGGACCCAACATGTGCACTCACAGAGGGACCCAACATGTGCACTCATAGAGGGACCCAACATGTGCACTCACAGAGGGACCCAACATGTGCACTCATAGAGGTACCCAACATGTGCACTCATAGAGGTACCCAACATGTGCACTCATAGAGGAACCCAACATGTGCACTCATAGAGGTACCCAACATGTGCACTCACAGAGGGACCCAACATGTGCACTCACAGAGGTACCCAACATGTGCACTCACAGAGGGACCCAACATGTGCACTCACAGAGGGACCCAACATGTGCACTCATAGAGGGACCCAACATGTGCACTCACAGAGGGACCCAACATGTGCACTCATAGAGGGACCCAACATGTGCACTCATAGAGGGACCCAACATGTGCACTCACAGAGGGACCCAACATGTGCACTCACAGAGGGACCCAACATGTGCACTCATAGAGGGACCCAACATGTGCACTCACAGAGGTACCCAACATGTGCACTCACAGAGGGACCCAACATGTGCACTCATAGAGGGACCCAACATGCCATAAATATCATTTACGATGCTGTTGCCAGCTTGCGGAAACAAGGCAATCTTGCCCTTATTGCCACCAGAGATGTTCATAAAGCCTTTGACAGCTTATGGCATGATGGCCTCATTTTCAAACTGATTGACCTTCCTGAACACAACTGGACCTTCCTTCGCTTTATATACAACTTCATCTCCAGTAGAAAAATTTTCCCTTTCTTTAGTGGTAAGACAGCTGAACCGTTTATACCGACAGCTGGTGTACCTCAGGGCTCGTGTCTTAGCCCAATATTATTCAATATTTATGTCAATGATCTACCTCAACCGGAGTATAATGATACAATTATTACTCAATTTGCTGATGATGTAATTCATGTAGTTTCGTCCACTCCTGTTACAGGTAAATATAAATATGAGAGGGTCATAGAAAAATGAACACAGAATTACCTAGAAACGCGAACTGTGAAAGGAAATGGCGTATTACTAACTAACCCAGACAAAGTTCTTATCAGTACAATTGGCTGTTTTTCCTCCACCATTGAAGATAAAGGGGGTATCTCCATCAGAGATATACCTATAGCCATTCATAATCCTAAAAAGATACTGGGTTATGAGATAGACAGGATACTTCACTCCACTTCCCATGTCACCAAAAATATAAATTTAGCTAAAGCTCGACTTGCCACTCTATTCAGATTTCAATCAGCTCCATCTCACGTGAAAAAACACCTGTATAAGATGATGATAAGACCCTTACTTGAATATCCATGTTTGCCTTTGTCATTAACAACAAAAACAAACATGCTTCAACTACAACGAGTTCAGAACACAGCACTCCGTTTTATTACAGGCACAAGGAGAAGAGATAGAATTCGAATGGCTGATCTACACGTTCAACAAGACATTGTTGCAATGAATGTTCGGCTTGATCAGTTGAAGAAAAGGCAATTGTATTCCATGCAGGATTTGTATCTCCCAGACAGAGAACATCCTACCTTTTTTGTCAATACCACCGATTACGTTATTAATGCAGCTCCTCATAGAACTCAAAGGATGACCCTCCATCAGCGAGTGAGAAGATATATACATAAGAATGATTTTCAACGCCCCAAGATCTTGAGTGACCTTCCAGAGGATCCAGATGATTGGGTAACTAACCTTTCTATGTCTACTGATATCACTTCTAACCCAAGTTCTGGTGATTCCTGTTTTTACTTCACAGCCATTACATCCATTTACGTAACAGTGCCAATAATACAAATGTTGGACACCATTTTTGCAAAGCACGCCGGCCAGCATCTCTTGATAGCAGTTTTTATAACCATCACTCGCCTTGCTATCGTCCTTTAATTTACGTCCAGCAATTAAAAAAAAAAAAAAAAAAAAAAATTGCACTTAGCATACACTCTACCGATACAGAGTCATGCAACTATAACTTTGTTATACCTGTGTGACACTGTTGGGCAAATGTTATGCCCCCTTTGATATATTACCTTGATATACCACTAAACACATATATTATGCACCAAAGTGGTTGGGCCACTTACCTTTTTTTATCCTTCCTCCACACACACCCCCTATTTTTCCCAATTTCCATCCTTACCCATCCTTCTTCCTTCCCCATCTTACCAAAGCTCTGGTCAAAATGATGATGATATATGTGATCCCTAGCTAGCTGTGACGTCACGAGCCCCGCGCGTGTGAGCGCTGGGCCTCAGGCATCCCTCTCACTCGTCGACAGGCTGGGCCTCAGGCATCCCTCTCACTCGTCGACAGGCTGGGCCTCAGGCATCCCTCTCACTCGTCGACAGGCTGGGCCTCAGGCATCCCTCTCACTCGTCGACAGGCTGGGCCTCAGGCATCCCTCTCACTCGTCGACAGGCTGGGCCTCAGGCATCCCTCTCACTCGTCGACAGGCTGGGCCTCAGGCATCCCTCTCACTCGTCGACAGGCTCAGAACGGAACAGGTAGGCTGGGCTCCTTTCCCCTCACAGACTCTGTCAATATACCAGTTACCAACCGCCTTGTGTGTTTCACTACGACCGTCTTTATCTCCAAAGTACCCACCCAACACCACTATTACTACTACTACTATTACTACTACTACTACTATTACTACTACTTCTACTACTAATTCTAGTATTACTATTACTACTACTACTATTACTACTACTTCTACTATTATTACTACTACTTCTACTATTATTACTACTACTTCTACTATTCTACTCTATTACTCTACTACTCTTACTCTACTCATTACTACTACCACCATTACCACTACTCTATATTTACACTATCTATATCACTACTTCCATTACACTACTTCACTATTACTACACTACTTCTACACTATTACTACACTCTACTATTACTACTCACTACTACTCTACCATTAATCACTACTACCACTCACATTATTACTCTACTCTACACTATCACTATTATTACTACTACTCTACATTATACTCACTACTACTACTCTACACTATTACCACTACTCTACCACTACTCTACTATTATTACTACTACTTCTTCTACTATTATTACTACTACTTCTACTATTACTACTACTACTACTTCTACTATTACTACTACTACTACTACTTCTACTATTATTACTACTACTTCTACTACTACTTCTTCTATTATTACTACTACTTCTACTATTACTACTACTACTACTTCCACTATTATCACTACTACTTCTACTATTACTACTTCTTCTATTATTACTACTACGTTTACTACTACTAGGAATAATAGTATCCAGCAGCAATTAACGAATGTTATATCCTCTGGAAACTTCAGGAAAATAGATAAGAAACTAAACACTGTAGAAGAGACCCCACGAGGCTTCAACCCCACGAGGCTTCAACCCCACGAGGCTTCAACCCCACGAGGCTTCAACCCCACGAGGCTTCAACCCCACGAGGCTTCAACCCCACGAGGCTTCAACCCCACGAGGCTTCAACCCCACGAGGCTTCAACCCCACGAGGCTTCAACTTACACAAAATGTGACACCAAGTTATCTGTGTTGCTTGTTGTCATCTTAACAACTGGCAGTATAGCAAAGCAAGAGTCTCTGCTGCTACACGTCGCAGTATAGCAAAGCAAGAGTCTCTGCTGCTACACGTCGCAGTATAGCAAAGCAAGAGTCTCTGCTGCTACACGTCGCAGTATAGCAAAGCAAGAGTCTCTGCTGCTACACGTCGCAGTATAGCAAAGCAAGAGTCTCTGCTGCTACACGTCGCAGTATAGCAAAGCAAGAGTCTCTGCTGCTACACGTCGCAGTATAGCAAAGCAAGAGTCTCTGCTGCTACACGTCGCAGTATAGCAAAGCAAGAGTCTCTGCTGCTACACGTCGCAGTATAGCAAAGCAAGAGTCTCTGCTGCTACACGTCGCAGTATAGCAAAGCAAGAGTCTCTGCTGCTACACGTCGCAGTATAGCAAAGCAAGAGTCTCTGCTGCTACACGTCGAGATAGCAAAGCAAGAGTCTCTGCTGCTACACGTCGCAGTATAGCAAGCAAGAGTTTTCTGCTGCTACATCGCAGTTGC
>WNWK01024688.1:0-29406 GCA_009830355.1 Cherax destructor
CGTTGTTTCTCTCCACGCTGTGGAGTTGTGTTTTCCCCCGGGTGTTGTTGGTGTCCTGGTACTGACTAGGCACATATGAGGCAAAGGTTACTATTAATCTCGCTCTGATCAGACTTCTCCCTTTAGTGATTTAGGCCAAATTAATGATTATGCCTTGGGGAAAGTTTTTTAAAAGACTGTAAAGACAAAAAGTTAACCAGAGTTTGGGCGGGTCTGGATGCTTCGCCATCTTCTTTGAACATTTTTTTATTTTTTTTTTTACGTGCGATTTTTTTTTTTCCCCCTGTGTGCAGGTGTTAATTATCCCTTTGTTTTTTCTGGCAGTCAGCTGACTGTGGAACACTTTTGAACTTCCCTCCTTAGGCATTTTCTTATATATGGTATTTATAATTTCTTTGGTGCCTGTAGGGATCTCTAGGAACTTTTAGAAGAGTCGTTAAATAAAACCAATTGTAAAAAATTAACACAACGTTATTTTGCTTTGTGTGTTGTATATAATTTTATATTGGTAAGAGTGCAAATGATCTCCAGATCAAAAAGCTTAAAAAATTGGAACTACTTATCACCCTCTGTGTACTTACTACCTTCCTCTTTGTTTATATCTTTTGGCCCCCACCCCCCTCCTTCTTTTTCCAACTTCCTCTTACATTGCTCCTACCGCCCTCCTCGTTTTCTACATCCCTTTTTGTCCCTACATCTCTTTTCATTGTCCAAACATATTTTTAAATTCTTCCTACCTCCCTTCTTCTTTTTTTTTCACCTCCCTCCCCCCCTTGCTTTCCTTTTTTTCTCTCCATTGCTGTTTTGCCACCATCTTCTTTTCCTTTTCTCCACCTATATATGGTTGCTTACTCCCCATAAATATGTTTAATACTCCCTGATTTCATTGTTCCCATGTTTCATTAGCATATTGTTCATTGTCCCCCTTTTTCCCTGCCCGAATATTGTTGGTCAGTGTTTGCCCCATCTTTACCGTTCTTTGGCAATTGACTACCGATTTTAGTCCTCTTTTAGTGTTTCTGTTTCTACGGTCTGAGTTTGCACCCCTGGAAGTGTCGAAGGGGGGCCAGGGCCTCGTTCCTCCGTAACCTTAACTTGTACTTGACTCAGGGTGGTAAACCCGTTTTTTTTTTTTTTTTTTTTTTTTTTTTTTTTTTTTTTTTTTTTTTTTTTTTTTTTTTTTTTTTTTTCCCCCCTTTCCCCCCTTTTCCCCTCTCTCTCTCTCTCTCTCTCTCTCTCTCTCTCTCTCTCTCTCTCTCTCTCTTCCCCTTTTTTTTTTTTTTATATATATATATATATATATATATATATATATATATATATATATCAATCAACACTGCGACTTGCCGAGGACTCGAACCCATGTCGTTTTGTTCGTCTCATGAGTGGAAAAAACACTGACACTCAACCCCACAAGCCACTCAATCCTACAAAAAAACCCACCCAGCAGAGCTGGTGTTTTACCGTGATCCGGAACATACGGTGGTGTGGGTGCCTCTAGCGGGAATCTTTCATGATCCTCCGTGAAGGAACGTCAAACGTTAAAAAAAACGTGCTAAATTTTCCCAAGGAGGGCGGAGGTGAAACTCAAATATGATGGAACAAATCTGACTTTTTGTCGATAAATGCGTCAATGCGTTTTTCCCGTTAATCACAAAAATTTTTAAGTTTACGTCTTCTGAACGGTTTAATATTTAACGGCAGATGCATCTAAGGCTTGCATACACCCTTTAATTTTCTTTTTTGGTCTATGTCCTCGGTCACTAAAACCCCTAGCTCTGCTAAAGTCTGATTCTTGATAATTGAGTCGCCCTTGGTTAGAGCATTATCGATTTTCGCTCACCATGGGGTGGCCAAAACGACATAGGTTCGATCCTCGGCTAGTCGCGACATTTATATATATATATATATATATATATATATATATATATATTTTTTTTTTTTTTTAAAAAAAAAAAAAAAGTTTTCGTGCCTAATAGGTAAAACTTACGATTTTGGCTTAAATAGCAATGTTCTTCTTGCCAAAAAAAGGGGAAAAAAAATTTGTGTATGCAATTATTTCAAAAAAACATTCCTAACCTAAAAAAAAAATATATTTCATTTTTTTGTTTTTTATTAAATTATTGTAAAAATGTCTAAAATATATTTAGTTGAATTCCCTTAAAATTGCGTTTGTTATAATAAGGCTATAAGTTTCCTAAGGTTCTTTTGGTACAAAATAACTTTTTTTAATATACATAAATGAAAAGATATGTGTTTAAACGTATTAGAAAAATTTTGAAAGGACTTAATTTTAAACGAGTTCTTGCTAATTGACCAGTTTTATCTAATCGGCACGACATATATATATATATATATATATATATATATATATATATATATATATATATATATATATATATATATATATATATAAAATATTAAAAAAAATGTTTTTATAGGGGGCCCAAGATATATCAAATCATTTTTTATTTTAGCTCAGTGAGAGTAAATGGTAGATGGGATAAAAGGGAGAATGAAAACCAAGTAAAAGGGGGTGAGGTTTATAAACAAAGGGGGAGACTTTAGATAAGATATAAACAACTGTTGGAGGACAGATGGGCTAGTATATAGGTAGTGATAAAAAGGGTATGGGGTAAGTTTAAAAATATAGTGTTAAGTGTTCCGAATTTGTGGTTATAGGAAAGTGGGTGTGGGAGGAAGAAAAGCTTGGTGGAATGATGTAAAGAGAGTAGTAAGAGAGAAAAGTTAGCATATGAGAGGTTTTTACAAAATGATGATGTAAGGAGGGAGGGGATATGGACAGAAAAAGAGAGGGTAAAAAGTGGTGAAACAATGTAAAAAGAAAATGAGAGGTGGGTGAGATTTATCAACAAATTTTTTCAAATAAGAAAAAATTTTGTTGTGAGATTAATAAGTTGGAAAACCTAGGGAAAAAATGGATTTGTCAGTTAAAAATAGGGAGGGGAGTTATTAAATGGGAGTTGAGGTATCGGGAAGATGGAGGGGAAAATTTTGAGGTTTTTAAATGTTGGAGATAGGGAAACTGGATTTCGTGATAGGGCAAAAAATAACATCTTATAGGGTGAGGAAGAACCAGTTTGAGTGTGGGGGAAAATTCTGAGGCAATGAGTAGAATGAAAAGGGTTAAAACAGCTGGGATTGATGGGATAAAGATATAAAAGATGGGGATATGTTTTGGTGGTTAGTGTTCATATTTAATAAATGTAGGAAAGGGTAAAAGGGACCCCAGGGATTGGCAAAGGGGGCAAAAAAAGAGTAAAAAATTTTCGGGGAAAAAGTCTTTAGTATCCGGGAAAGTGTTTGGGAGAGTTTTTTTGAAAAATTAGGAGTAAGACGGAACAGGATAGAATGAACAAGGAGGCTTTAGGAAAATAGGGGGGGTGTAGACCAAGTGCTTGCATAAACATATAGGTGAACAATATTTAGATAAGGGTAAAGAGGTGTTTGTGGCATTTAAGGATTTGGAAAAGGCATATGATAGGGTGGATGAGGGCAATGTGGCAGATGTTGCAAATGTATGGAATAGGAAGTTATTGAAAGCGGTGAAAATTTTTTACGAGGATAGTGAGGCTCTGGTTAGAGTATGTAAGCGAGGGGAAAATTTTTTCCCCCAGTAAAAGTAGGTTAGACAGGGATGTGTGATGTCCAGTGGTTGTTCAATATATTTATAGATGGAGTTGAAAGAAGTGAATGCTCAGGTGTTGGAGGGTGTGGGGTTAAAAGTAAAGAATCTAACACAAGGTGGATGTTGTCACAGTTGCTCTTTGTGATGACATTTGTTTTTTGGCTGATTCGAAGAGATGTTCAGAGGTTGGTGGATGAGTTTGGTAGGATATGTAAAAGAAGAAATTAAAAGTGAATATAGGAAAGAATAAGGTGATGAGGATTACAAAAAATTAGATAACAGAAGATTGGATATCAGAATGGAGGAAAAAAATATGGAGGAGGTGAATGTGTTCAGATATCTGGGAGGGGATGTGTCAGCAGATGGGTATATGAAGGATGATGTGAATCATAGAATTAACGAGGAAAAAGGTGAGTGGTGCACTGAGGAGCTTGTGGAGACAGAGAACTTTATCCATGAAAGCAAAAGGAGAATGTTGAGATATAGTTATACCAACACTCTTGTATGGGTGTGACACATGGGTTGTGAATGTTGCAACAAGGAAAGGCTGGAGGCAGTGGAGATGTCATGTCTGAGGTCAATGTGTGGTGTGAATATAATGCAGAGAATCCGTAGTTTGGAGATTAGGAGGAGGTGTGGGATTCAAAACTATTACCCAGAGGGCTGAGGAGGATTATTGAGATGGTTTGGACATATAGAGAGGATGGAACAAAAATAATGACTTCGAGTGTATAAATCTATAATGAAGGGAAGGCGGGGTAGGACGGCCTAAAAAGATTGGAGGAGGGTAAAGGATTTTTTGTGTGCGGGGGGCTTGGACTTCCAGCAAGCGTGCGTGAACGTGTTAGATAGGAGCGAATGGTGACAAATGATTTTAGGGCTTCACGTGCTGTTGGAGTGTAGGCAGGTAACATTTATGAAGGGTTTCAGGAAACCGGCAGCCGGACTTGATTCCAGGAGATGGGGAAATACAGGGGCCGGCACTCTGAAGGAGGGGTTAATGTTGCAGTTTTTTAGCTGTAGTGTAAGACTGCCTTGTTGGGAAAAGGCCTATGTTTAATAATTTATATATATATATATATATATATATATATATATATATATATATATATATATATATATATATATATATATATATATATATACAATCATCTAGTATTTATACAAGCTATTGCAGTGAAATACATAAGTTGCATATATACAAATTTACCACAGTTCATAAACATTCACTTTAAACTATTCACATTTACTTCAACAATACATAATTATCACCAACCAATTTCTTTTGCTGCCAACCAAACCCATTCAGCAGTCGTTATACACTCAACCCATACAGACTACTACCAGCCATACACACTCAGTACCAGCCATACCCTCACTCCCAGCCATACCCCTCACTACCAGCCATACCCCTCACTACCACCCAAACACACTCACTACCAGCCATACCCCTCACTCCAGTCATACCCTCACTACCAGTCATACAGTTTTATCTAGTCATACCCCTCACTCCAGCCATACCCCTACCAGCCATACCCCACTACAGCCATACCCCTCCCAGCCATCCCAGACTCACTCCAACCCCAGACTCAGCCCAAACTATCACCCCTCCAGCCAAAAACACGCACTACCAGCCATACACACTCAGTAAAAGCCATATACACTCACTAACCAAAACCTCACTACCAGCCATACATGCCCTACCAGTCATACCCTCACTACCAGCCATACCACTCCCCTAATAGCCATACCCCTCACTACCAGCCATACCCCTCCCCCAACCACCCAAACCCCTCACTACCACCCAAACCCCCACACTCACTACCAGCCATACACACTACCAGCCATACACACTACCAGCCATACAGACTCACTCCCAAAGCCATACAGACTCAGTACCACCCAAACACACTCACTACCAGCCATATACACCCCTACCAGCCATATCCTCACTACCAGCCATACATCCTACCAGTCATACACACTACCAGCCATACACCCCTCACTATCAGTCATTCAGCCTCAGTACCAGCCATACACCCCTCACTATAAGAAAAACATTCACCCGTCATACACACTCACTACCTGCCATACAGACTCACCCAGCCATACACACTCACTAACACCCAAACAGATTCAGTACTAGCCATACACACTCAGTACAGCCATACACCCCAGTCCCAGCCATACACACTCACTACCCAGTCATTGAGCCTCAGTCCCAGCCATACACACTCACTACTAGCTATACAGATTCAGTACCAGCCATACCCCTTACTACCAGCCCTTACACCTCGTCCCAAACCACACCCCTCAGTACCAGCCACACACACCCCAGTACCAGCCACACACTACCAGCCATACACCCCTCACTACCAGCCATACACACTCAGTACCAGCCACAAAATGACTAAACCCTGCAACCACAACTGGTTTAGTACACACACCAGCCCCCACCCCCAGTCCCAAAACCCCACAGTACCCTGCCATACAGACTCGTCCCAAACCAATACACATTTGGGTACCAACCATAAAATTCAGTACAAACCATAAAATTCCTACCAACCATACACATTCAGTATCAACCATACACATTCAATGCCAAGCAAAAATTCAATCCCAAACCCCTTACACATTCAATACCAACCATGCACTTTCCCAATACCAACCATACACTTTCCCAATACCAACCATACATTTTCCCAGTACTAACCATACACTTTCCCAGTACCAACCATAAACATTCAGTACAAACCAAACACATTCAGTTTCAACCATATACATTCAATACCAACCATACACATTCAGTACCAACCATACAGTTTCCCAATATCAACCATACATTTTCCCAGTACCAACTATACACATTCAGTACCAACCATGCATTCAATACCAACCATGGGTTCCAATATCAACCATACACATTCAGTACCAACTATACAGATTCAATATCAACCATCCCAGATTTAATACCAACCTACAAAAAATACCAAACATACACATTCACTATCAACCATACATATTCAGTAATAAATAAAATTCCCAGTACCAACCATACACATTCAGTCCCAAACCATAAAATTCAATTCAACCATACAGATTCAATATCAACCATACACATTAAGTACCAACCATACACATTCGGTACAAACCCCAACAGATTCAATAACCATACACATTCTTTTTAAACCATAAAATTCAATACCATCCATAAAATTCAATACCAACCATACACATTCAGTCCCAAACCCTTACATTTTCCCAGTACCAACCATACACATTCAGTACCAACCATCCCATATTAACCAAAAGGCCCACCACAAGCTGGAGTCAACCAAAAAAAACATTACACAAGATAAATGAGAATTTTTTCAGAGTCTGGCAACAAATCCTATGAATTAAAATAATGGGGTTGGAAAAATGTCATGTTAATGGTGTTTTTATCTTGTAATTGTCTGTTACTGCCTTTATGGGACGGGGGGGAGGGTGAGGACATGTTAATCTTTACCTGTCCCCGGGTCCACCCCTGTCTATCTGGGCCCCCCACCTGTCTTTTGAACCCCAACCTGTCTGTCCCAGTCCTCACCTTTCTATCTTGGCCCTCCCCGTTGTATGTCCTCACCCCGTCCCGTCTGGCTCTTCCTCTATGTGTCTGGCCCCCCCTGTGTCTGGCTCCTCTTGTCTCGCTTTTCCGCTATGTGTTTTTTTCCTCTCCCAAAGTGTCCGGGTCCTCCCCCATGTGTCTGGCTCCTCCCCTTTTGTCTGGGGTTCTCTACTATTTTCTAGCTCCTCTTCTATGTGTCTGGCTCCTCCCCTATGAGTCTGGCTCCTCCCCTTTTGGGCCCAAGGGAGGGATCCCCGTCTAAGTAACATCTTGCCTAGAAGGGGGGGGGGCAATGAATGGATGTCTAGGGCAATTTGGTTTTTAAATTGCTGGCTAGACAGGTACTGCAAGGAATTTTCAATCCCATTCATTGATAACTGGGACAAATTCTCTGGCGATCGTGATATGTATGCAAGGGGGGGGGGTTCATTTTCTGGGGCGGGGGGGGTTGCTTTCCCCAAATTGATTGGGGGTCTTTATGATTTTTCTTGGGAATTTAAACTGATAAATTATTTAAAGGGATGGGTGTTTGGGGAAACAATCCCGGCTTTTAAATTGGGGGGTTTAAAACAGAGATTTGGGGTACCCCCGGGATATGTTTAAAAAACAATTTTCAAAAAAAAGTTGTTTGTAAAGGCAAATCAATTGTTCAACAAACAAAGAGAGATAGTAGAGGGCAACGAGTGACTAGCTCCCTTAACATTTACTATACAAATAGTAGGAGTCTAAGAAATAAGATAGATGAGTTAAGATTACTTGCAAGTGCAGGTAATATTGATATTGCTATAACAGAGACCTGGTTCAACTTGAAACATAGAGAAATGCCTTCTGAATGCAACATACTGGGTTATAAACTATTCCACACTGATAGGGTCAACAGGAAGGGTGGTGGAGTGGCGATATATGTTAGAGATAATTTAAATTGTTGTGTTAGACAAGATATAATATTAGAAACATCGGACACAGAATTTGTTTGGCTACAGTTTCAAGAAGGTCGTGAAAAATTAATTTTGGGTGTGATTTATAGGCCCCCCAAACCTTGATAGGGAGTGTGTTAGGCTGCTTTCGGACGAAATTCATAAGGCGTCTAGATATGAAAATGTTGTGTTAATGGGAGATTTTAACTTTAGACAAATTGATTGGAACAATGTGACAGGAAATCTTGAGTCCAGTGACTTTCTTGATACGGTTCAGGATTGCTTTTTAAAACAGTTTGTGACAGAACCAACTAGAGGAAACAACCTGGTTGACTTGGTTCTTGCCAACAAATAATCACTAGTTAATAATCTTGAGGTTAATAATTAGCTTGGGGAAAGCGATCTCAAATCACATAGTTTCAATATATCATAGAATTACCCAGATAACTGCAATCAAGTCTCCCAAATTTCCACTTGGCCGACTTCATGGAACTGAGAAATTGCCTGGGTGGGCTAAATTGGGATGACCTGACTATAGGTCAGGTAGCTGGTGTTGGTTGCCAATATGACGTGTTTCAGAGCATAGTGCTAGCTGCCCAGACATCTTTTGTTCCGAGTTGGGAAATTAGATCTAACAAAAATGATCCCAAATGAATAAACAATAGATTAAAACATCTCATTGGTCAAAAGAGAGGCACATATAGGCGTGTCGAAAGAGGGGATAGGCAGTTAAGAAATCAATATATTCAATTAAAGAGAGAAATAAAAAAAAAGAATAAGAAAAGCAAAAAGGGATTATGAGGCTAAAGTCGCAAGGGATTCGAAGACTAACCCAAAAAGGTTCTTTCAGGTATATAGAAGTAAGATTAGGGACAAGATAGGCCCACTTAAGATTAACTCAAGTCAGATCACTGCCAGTGATAAGGAAATGTATGAACTTTTCAACACTTCATCTCAGTTTTTACTCAGGAAGAAACTAGCAAAATTCCAGAAATAATAAATTATATAGAACAGGACGATAATAAACTATGCACTGTTGGAGTAACTAGTGACATGGTCCTCAGACAAATAGAGAAATTAAAACCTAACAAATCCCCAGGCCCTGATGAACTGTTTGCAAGGGTTTTAAATGAATGTAATGAGGAACTTAGCATACCTTTGGCTAATCTTTTCAATATATCACTACAAACTGGCATAGTGCCAGACAAGTGGAAAATGGCAAATGTAATACCTATTTACAAGGCAGGTGACAGGCCCTTAGCTTCGAACTATAGACCAATAAACCTTACCTCCATAATGGGAAAATTTATGGAATCAATAATTGCCGATTCAATTTGTAGCCATCTTGAAAGGCGTAAATTGATTAATGAATCTCAACACAGTTTTACAAAGGGGTGTTCCTGTCTTACGAATTTACTAACTTTTTTTACTAATGTATTTGAGGAGGTAGATCATGGTATTGAATATGATATTGTGTATATGGACTTCAGTAAGGCTTTCGATAGAGTTCCACATCAGAGGCTTTTGTGGAAACTCAAGGCACACGGAATAGGAGAAATTTTTTCCTGGGTAGAGGCATGGTTGACAAATAGGCAGCAGAGAGTTTGCATAAATTGGGAGAAATCAGAATAGTGGTACGTCACAAGCGGTGTTCCACAGGGTCAGTGTTGGGCCCCTTGTTGTTCACAATTTACATAAACGACATAGATGAGGAAATAAGTAGCGATATAAGCAAATTTGCTGATGACACCAAAATAGGCCGTCCAATTCATTCTAATGAGGACATTAGATTTGAATAGACTAATGCAATGGTCGGAGAAGTGGTAGATGCAATGTAATATAGACAAATGCAAAGTTCTAAATGTTTGACAGGAAAATAACCATGCCACATATAAACTAAATAACGGAGATCGTAATATTACTGATTGCGAAAAGGATTTAGGAGTTCTGGTTAGCAGTAATCTGAAACAAAGACAACAATGCATAAGAGTTCGCAATAAAACTAACAGAATCCTTGGCTTCATATCAAGAAGTATAAATACAAATAGAAGTTCTCACGTTGTTCTTCAACTCTATATATCTTTGGTTAGGCCTCATTTAGATTATGCTGCACAGTTCTGGTCACCGTATTACAGAATGGATATAAATGCACTGGAAAACGTACAAAGGAGGATGACAAAGTTGATCCCATGTATCAGAAATCTTCCCTATGAGGCTATAGACTGAGGGCCCTGAATCTGCACTCTCTAGAAAGGCGTAGAATTAGGGGGACTGTGATTGAGGTGTATAAATGGAAAACAGAAAATAATAAAGGGGATGTAAATAGCGTGCTAAAAATATCTAGCATAGACAGAACTCGCAGCAGTGGTTTAAAGTTGGAAAAATTCAGATTCAGGAAGGATATAGGAAAGCACTGGTTTGGTAATAGAGTTGTGGATGAGTGGAACAAACTCCCGAGTACCGTCATAGAAGCTAAGACGTTGTGTAGTTTTAAAAATAGGTTTGTGGAAAATATTGGTATTTTCCGAAAGTTGTAATTGATAAACTTTCCAATATGAATAGATATCATTAATGTGTTGCTGTTGGCTTAACATTAACTGAAAAGAACCAACGAATTAACACGCATGCGCGAGATGCCTCGTCAAGTGGGCAGGGAGGCTGGGCAGAGGGGAATGGGCAGAGTGAACAGCGAGCCTACCGACCCGAGATCAGGTGGTGAGATGGCCTGTCGAATTTGGAGACTCCGCCCACCAAATCGGATTTAATTACCTCCTTTCGTAATGTGGAGGAATATCCAGTGACGCGGTGAATATAAAGTGGGACAATCGGTCCAGGAGGTCCAGTAATAGGACAATAATTGTGAAATAAGGTGTGCCGCCGGCAAGTGACGCGGTCATAGGCCTATTTGAACTGAGTGAAATGACCATACGGCAGGATAAAGTCGTAACCCCGGATGCTGGGGAGTTTTCGTCTGAGAAGAGACTGAAATATATTCGATGAATATTGTGAAATGGTGAATATAGTGAAACAGAGTTGTAAATAAATAGGGAGTGATCGTACGAGCGAGGCTCGCGGGTATGCCATACCCGACCGCCATATTGGATGTGGATGAAATGAACTAACATATCGCAAGTTATCTACTCGAAATCCAAGTATCGAGACTGTGAATGTGTATAAACTAGTGGGGCATTAAGCCAGGATATACGTAATATGTAAAGTTATATGTATAAACAGTACAAAAGGTCGGATTAGTGAGAGGATCTGATTCGCTACCCCGACCAACCACATGTTAACTAACGCCCGGTCTCGGGCGTATAAGAGTGCACGGAAATTAACCTTCCTTGACTCGACGAGACAACTATTACCATCGCGATCGAATCAGATCGCAGGAGGACGTCAACAACGGAACGACTCCCTCATCTAAAGCTAAGTAATCTGCTTGCAACTTTGTTATTGGCCAATGATATTGTTACGCACAGTAGATGTACTTTAGCTAGGTCAACGATCTACTATGCACCGCTATGATGCTGTTAATTAGGTGAGTGATGGTCATGTTAACTTAACTGTGTGTTCTCTACCTCTCCTCCTGTTTGATCAGTTGATTAATAACCTATACAGTCCACTTAAATTTAATATATCATAATTATAATAAATGATCTTCTCAGATTTATTTATACTGGTCCAGAGTGCAGTGGGTTAACGAGAATATTGAAGGTACCCCTTGGGTGCGGCCAGGAGCGGGTAAAGTTCTCACATACCTTAAAGGGAATGACTGCGGTAAAATTATACGAGTCGGTCATCTCCCTGGGAGTTTGTTTATTGCTAGTGGCGGTGTCCCAGATAGACTTATCTCTCACAATTCCCCACAGCGCCCGTTGGTCCGTCCTGAACCGGATGTGATTAGTGAATTAATCATTATTGAATTAATTAATTAATAAATAAGTGACTGATCATAGGAAGTGAGTATAGAGTACACAGTTAATTAATTGTGTGGTGGACAGTAATTAGTCCAATTAATTGCTAGCACAGGCGTGGCTATGATTTGTGCGAGAGTAAGGTGTGAGAATCACCTTTATAAACAATTTATTTAATTTGTGACGTCAGTGGTTATTAATTCTACAACCATGACTGAACCTAATGGAGTTCCCATGCCGGGTGGCAAAACCATGGATATTAAAGCCAAGAAAGCGTCGTTGCAAGCTCGCAAGGGACATGTAACAAAGACACACAATACGTGTTTGAACTTAGTGAACGAGCCGTCGACGAGTGTTATTGACTTAGAAACAAATTTTGAGTTACTAGAACTCAGGTACGCGTCGTACGTGAAGTGGTTCAAAGTCTATGAAGTTGAGTTACTGGATGATTGTGCGAGCAGTGAGGAACGAGATACACTGTTACGACAATATAGTGAATTGGAAGAAGTCATGTGTGCCTGTAAAGTTAAGGTACTAGGTAGGTTAAGGAGTATGAGTGACGTGGTGGGCCAACCTCCCGCGGCAAATAAAGTGTCCCTCCCCAGACTCCCGGAAGTACAATTGTTGTCGTTCCAGCCGGGAGACAGCTGGGAGGAATTTTGGTCAATTTTCAAGGCAATGGTACACGATCGGAAGGATCTGGAAAGTGTTGCCAAGTTGATTTATTTAAAGGGACAATTGAGGGGAGATGCCCTCATTCTCATTCAGGGTTTCCCGAGAAGCTGTTCGTCTGCTAGAGGGTACTTATGGTAACTCGGAACAGCATACATTGGATTTAGTGATGACAGTGGTTAATTTGAAACCGCCAGGGCACAACTACAAAGAGTTGCAACAGTTTCGGATCAAACTAGAGAGCACTCTCCAAATTTTGAGTAACAAACACAATTTGGAGAATGCAAGTTGGTTCGTTTGTCCGGTGGTACGAGCTAAATTGAACCATAAGACGATAGAGTGGTTATCTAACAAGTACCACAAGGCTTACTTCGGGTTGGGAGAGATAAGGACGGGTTTGCAAGAATTAATTGTTCAGTTGCAAACTAACCAGCCCACTACTTTTAAGAATACTGGTCATAGTGACGTTGAGTCATCAACTAAGTTCCACAAAGGGAAAAATTATCCCAATAGTAATAGTTACAACCCAACCACTAAAAGGGGTTATGTTGGCACATATCAAGTGACAGGGACCAGTAATAGTGGTTCGTCACAACAAGACAGAAAGAATAAACACCCCAATAAGGGGTGTCGAGCCAAGAGAAGAGAGATTGTCTCTTCTGTAATGAAACCCATCTCTCTAAACTCTGCGTTACCTATAATTCTTGGGATGCGAAGGTGAAGAGATTGGATGAGCTGAACCGGTGTATTCGATGTCTTGGTAATCATAATGTGAGGGATTGCCAGACCAAACTGAATACTTGTCACCAATGCAATAATGGCAGGCACCACATCGTGATGTGTAAGAGCGGGTGTAATCCTAGTAATGGTAAGGATAATCACCCCGACACTACCGTGGCGCACGTAAAACTCGCAGCTAACGTTCGTAATGGTTTAGCTGAAGTAGCACTACCTGTGTTGGACATGACAGTTAAAGATAAATGGCGTAAATCCAAGACTGTAACAGCGTTGTTAGATCAGGGATCACAGCGTACTTTCATAAAGCGCAGTTGCCTTAATGGGATGAAAGTACGAAGAGGGGATCCTACCACATTAAAATTGTCGGGTTTTCTCTCAGATAAAAAGGCCCAGTCATATGACACGGTTTATGTAAACGTCGGTCTGGGCAGAGAGAAGACCCAAGTTAATGCAGTAGTCGTGGATAGACTACCGGAGAAGGTCTCCACTGTGGGTCTTAATGCCACCAAGCAGAGACTCTCACAGAATAATGTGAAACTGGCACAATCTGTGGTCAATAATGACTCGGTGGGGCCAATAGGAGTATTAATAGGCAGCGACTATTATGCAGCCTTTGTGAAGGGTATGACGAAGAGGTGCGGAGTCACTCTTCTCAACACGGGTGCAGGCCATGTCATTTATGGCCGCTTCCTCGCAGTAATGAATGACTGGAGGAAGCCATAAATGCAGTCACTGTGTGTCTTACGCACGAAACGCCGCCCCAGAGTACATATTCTTCTATAGAGAATGCCGTTGAACCAGTACACAAGTTATGGGAACTGGACAGTATCGGGATTAATGTAAATGAAGAAAGTCCAGATGATTCCTTCACTCAGGAACAATACCTGAAGGATGTTAAATTTGAGTCTGGACAATACTGGGTGCGACTCCCATGGAAGCTAAACCATCCGGAACTACCCACTAATTACCGGATGGCGTATGGTCAGTTAAAGGCCCAGCTCCACGAATTGAGTAAGACACCAGAATTGTTGACTGCTTATAATACAATAATTAATGA
Source organism: Cherax destructor (assembly GCA_009830355.1). Lineage (NCBI taxonomy): Eukaryota > Metazoa > Arthropoda > Malacostraca > Decapoda > Parastacidae > Cherax > Cherax destructor. The sequence goes on from WNWK01024688.1 coordinate 14,552, forward strand.
ACAGTTAAATAATCAGTTCATAGAGGAGGTACCCCCTGAGCAAGCCAATATTCATGGCCACTACTTACCTCATCACGGAGTGAAGAAGGATTCCAAACCACTCCTTTGAGGATCGTGTTTAATTGTAGTGCCAGGGTAATAAAAATGTACCTAGTTTGAATGATTGTTTGATGACAGGTCGCGCTGACGGAGAAATTGGGTGATGTGGTATTGAATTTCAGAGTTAATAGTTATGCCTTTACGGCAGACATAAGTAAAGCTTTCCTGAGAGTGGGATTGCAAGAGACGGATCGGGATTACACAAGATTTCTGTGGCCAGAGGATCCTAGCAATCCACTTAGTTCGCTGAAAACTTTCAGATTCAGAAGTGTCTTATTTGGGGCTACTTCTAGTCCGTTCTTACTTCAGGCGACGATAAATGCGCACCTTAAACGTACAGGCGGTCCACTGAGTGACATGATGAGTAAACAATTCTATGTGGACAATTTCCTGGGTGTGACGTCAACTGAAGAGGAGCTAATGAAGATATATGAAGGGGCTAATGACATAATGCAAGGTGCAAATATGCCTCTCAGGGAGTGGAACAGTAATTCGTCCAGGTTAAAGGACCGAATAAATAAAGATAATCCCGGCGATGAAGTATCTGGGTGTAGCAATGTATTGGGACTGACTTGGGATACTGAAAGAGACTTGATATCGTTAAAGCCTAATAATTATAGTATGCCCAAGAAATTAACGAAGAGAACCCTGCTTGCTGAAGTTTCAAAATGTTTCGATCCACTAGGCTTAGTGGCGCCTCTTACAATCCGAGGGAAATTATTGGTACAAGAGGCATGGAAGCAGAAGTGTGCTTGGGATGAAACCCTACCTGAGGAATTCGTTAACAGGTGGGAAGAATTAATTGGTGATTATGAGAAAGTTCCAATGTTAGAGTTCCGCGGTGTGCAGTCCGCTCTGGAGTAGAAAATACACTCCACATTTTTTGCGATGCTTCTAAATTAGCGTATGGAGCAGTCGCTTATCTTCAATGTGATAAAGATATTTCTCTTGTCATGTCTAAAACTAAAGTGGCTCCAATTAAATTACGTACTTTACCTCAGTTGGAATTAACCGCCATTTATGTGGGTGTCAAATTAGCTGATTATTTACGGAGTAAATTGCCGGAGATAAATATTAGCGACACCATAATTTGGTCTGATAATGAGGTATCCTTGCAGTGGATCCGCAACGGAACCAGCAAGATTATATTCGTGCAAAATAGAGTCGCCGAGATTAACCAGATGCAAGAGAAATATGACAGTTTGGGTCAACATAAGTTAACTTTTAACCATATTCCCGGAGCGGAGAACCCAGCTGATTTCTTGTCTCGTGGGTTGACTTATGTAAAATTTGTGAAGACTTTTTCGTGGTTTAAGGGACCCAGTTGGTTGGTGAATAAAAGTAACTGGCCTGTTCAAAAGGCGCATATTGCTCCGGTGGAAATTACTGTGAACATGGCTCCAGTCCTCGGTCCCTCCTTAGCCATTGATATAAATAAATACTCATCCTTCCCAAAATTGATTAATGTCACGAAGTTGGTGTTCAACTTCATAAACAAGATGAATATCCCGTATGATTTTCCTCATCCCCTGAAATACTGGGTACAGAGAGTACAAGGAGAAATCTATGGAGAGGAGATTAAATTGCTAAGGGATGGAAAACTTGGGAAGGGTTCAATAATAGAGAAATTGGGGCTATACTTGGAGGATGACGTAATCAAGTGCAGAGGTAGATTGCAAAATGCTGAATTGGGTGAATATACTAAACACCCTATCTTGCTGCCCAAGACTCATCCTCTGACAACTTTAATTGTATTAAATGCCCATAAAAATGTGATGCATGGTGGAGTACAAGATACCTTAAATTGCATTAGCGAAACTTTCTGGATTCCTCAGGGGCGACAGAGTGTGAAGAGGGTGATTAAGACATGTGTAGTGTGCCGTGTAGATGCCAGAACCTATATGTACCCAGGACCTCCACCATTGCCCAAGGAACGAGTGCAGTTAATAAAGCCATTTGATGTAACCGGTGTAGATTACAGTGGCCCAATCATTTTAACGGGTACTGCAGATGGTGTTCCTTTAAAGGTGTATGTGTGTTTATTCACTTGTACCGCTACAAGGGCAGTACACTTAGAAGTGGCACAGGATTTGTCTGCAGAACAGTTCATACAGCTGTTTCGTAAATTTGCAGCTAGGAGATCCTGTCCGAGACTCATGATTTCAGATAATGCCACTAACTTTGTAGCGGGAGCGCAACATTTGAAGGAATTAAATGAGAGCAATGACGTGCAATCTCTGTTAAATCAGTGAGGGTGTGGCTGGAAGTTTATTGCTCCTAGGGCCCCTTGGCAAGGGGGATTGTATGAAAGACTGATAGGTACTGTGAAGAGGTGTCTGCGTAAAGTACTACACCGGAAACGAATTAACTTGGAGGAATTCCGGGCAGTATTAGTGGAGGCAGAGAATCGGATAAATAATCGTCCTCTCTCGTACATTATTGATACTCCCGACGCAGAAGTACTGACTCCTTCTCACTTGATATGTGGGCGGAAGCTAGAAGCTGCACCTATCTATCGAGATAATCCTGCGGAAGTTGATGAGGATTATAATAATGTGACAGTGTTAAGTGATAAATATAAGATGTTGAATAAAGTAATTAATCATTGGTCTACTGTGTGGCGCAAAGAGTATCTTCTTACATTACGTGAACACTTTTATGGTGCGTCAGAAGCGGCTAATCGACAGAATATTCAACCGGGTGACATTGTGTTAATTGATACTGAGCATCCTCGAACATTGTGGCCTCTGGGTAAGATAGTGACATTATACCCAGACGCTCAGGGTGTTGTCAGGAATGTCAAAGTGTTGTGTCGCGGCCAAGAGAGTTTACGCACCATTAATAAATTAATCCCCTTAGAATTAAAGGGAGTTCTATCAACTGGGAACGAAAATCTAAGGGAAAGTGACAAGAGTGATGTTGAAGACGACACGGACCAGGGGATACCAGAAACAGGAAACGTGATTCGACCTACCAGGAAGACAGCTGTTCAGTCCAGGGAGGGCTGGAAGCGCCTGTTGAAAACTGACTCGATTTGATTCGTCTAACAACGAACTCTGCCCGGCCGCAGTGTGGAAAATATTGGTATTTTCCGAAAGTTGTAATTGATAAACTTTCCAATATGAATAGATATCATTAATGTGTTGCTGTTGGCTTAACATTAACTGAAAAGAACCAACGAATTAACACGCATGCGCGAGATGCCTCGTCAAGTGGGCAGGGAGGCTGGGCAGAGGGGAATGGGCAGAGTGAACAGCGAGCCTACTGACCCGAGATCAGGTGGTGAGATGGCCTGTCGAATTTGGAGACTCCGCCCACCAAATCGGATTTAATTACCTCCTTTCGTAATGTGGAGGAATATCCAGTGACGCGGTGAATATAAAGTGGGACAATCGGTCCAGGAGGTCCAGTAATAGGACAATAATTGTGAAATAAGGTGTGCCGCCGGCGAGTGACGCGGTCATAGGCCTATTTGAACTGAGTGAAATGACCATACAGCAGGATAAAGTCGTAACCCAGGATGCTGGGGAGTTTTCGTCTGAGAAGAGACTGAAATATATTCGATGAATATTGTGAAATAGTGAATATAGTGAAACAGAGTTGTAAATAAATAGGGAGTGATCGTACCGAGCGAGGCTCGCGCGGGTACGCCATACCCCGACCGCCATATTGGATGTGGATGAAATGAACTAACATATCGCAAGTTATCTACTCGAAATCCAAGTATCGAGACTGTGAATGTGTATAAACTAGTGGGGCATTAAGCCAGGATATACGTAATATGTAAAGTTATACGTATAAACAGTACAAAAGGTCGGATTAGTGAGAGGATCTGATTCGCTACCCTGACCAACCACATGTTAACTAACGCCCGGTCTCGTGGGCGATAAGAGTGCACGGAAATTAACCTTCCTTGACTCGACGAGACAACTATTACCATCGCGATCGAATCAGATCGCAGGAGGACGTCAACAACGGAACGACTCCCTCATCTAAAGCTAAGTAATCTGCTTGCAACTTTGTTATTGGCCAATGATATTGTTACGCACAGTAGATGTACTTTAGCTAGGTCAACGATCTACTATGCACCGCTATGATGCTGTTAATTAGGTGAGTGATGGTCATGTTAACTTAACTGTGTGTTCTCTACCTCTCCTCCTGTTTGATCAGTTGATTAATAACCTATACAGTCCACTTAAATTTAATATATCATAATTATAATAAATGATCTTCTCAGATTTATTTATACTGGTCCAGAGTGCAGTGGGTTAACGAGAATATTGAAGGTACCCCTTGGGTGCGGCCAGGAGCGGGTAAAGTTCTCACATACCTTAAAGGGAATGACTGCGGTAAAATTATACGAGTCGGTCATCTCCCTGGGAGTTTGTTTATTGCTAGTGGCGGTGTCCCAGATAGACTTATCTCTCACAATTCCCCACAAGGTTGGATAAATACATGAGTAGGTGTGGGTGGGTGAGAGTTGGACCTATCTAGCTTGTGCTACTAGGTCAGATTCCGTACTCTTCCCTTAAGTGAATGTGACTGACCTGACTAGGTTAAGACATTGGCTTAAGCCGGTAGAAGAATTGGACCTGCCTCGCATGGGCCAGTAGGCCTGCTGCAGTGTTCCTTTTTTCTTATGTTCTTATACTAAGCTAAGCTTAATTGCTAGTGCACTCAGCTCACACACTGAGGTCCGGAGTTCGAGATCCCGGTACGGCTGGAAAACATTAGGACGTGTTTCCATAAGACATCTGCTGTGTCTGTTCACTTATCATTATAAAATGGGTACCTGAGTGTTTGTCATCCTGAGTCAAAATTGACCTAATTTGCGGGAAATGCTTTCTATATAGTACTATATCATTGATGTCAGCTATGCCTGTATACCTTGTACATGTACTTGTAGAAATAAAGATATTATTATATTATATAAATATAGGCTGATTTCAGATAAGCTGGACATTGCTAGTCTGCATTACATTATATTAACTAATGAAAGGAACAAAAGCTTACTATGTTTTTCTGAGTGACATTCATGGGTGGGACAGACTGTGGCGATGAGGTGATGAAGGGAATGGAGTAACGATAACGGCATTCTGAGTGAGGTGGTGGTGCTCAATAGTCAGCGCTGGACACTAGTTCCCATCAGCATGTTGTGGTGTCAGCTGGCATGTGGCTGGGCTGGTGGTCGTCGCTCACAGCACCTCGCAACTGTGGCGGAGAGTCATTTACAACACCGCCGACTATAATCCCAAACAAGAGATGAAGGTACAACTTGAAAGTCTAATATTCTGTGCTGCTGTTTGCAACTATAAAGACTGGTGCCGTTTTTGGTGTCACATCCAGCCTGATGACTGCCGTCTTACTGATCAGACAGTATCGCCTGAGTACTCTACCTCGTCTATCTCCACTCTTACCTGCTACACCAACCGACCCAACAACTTTGCCGTTGGGATAACAATCTACGCCCCTCCGTTCAACCCAAACCATCCTGAAAGGGTGCCAGCTAATCTCGTCAATGGATTCTACAACTCCGTGAAAATCTGTGCTCAGGCAGAGTACCAAGATCAATCCTGGTACCTTCTTGATTTGGGAAAAGTCGTACTCGTGCAGGAGGTGATCTTCTACGTCCAGGACAACTCGTGGGTAACCTCAGACCTGGGTGGAAATCTGGAGGTTCGTGGGGGTATGACACAGATGTTAGGGAACTTCACCTCTTATACCCTCATTGGAACATTTCCTGGAGTGCCCACTCCCGGCCAGGTACTTTTCTTCCCTCTCAACACATCCACATTCTTCCGCTATATTTCAGTACAGAAGATGGTACCTGGCTACATGTTGTTGTGTTTGGTTGAGGTTTTCTCCCAGTGATGTTGCAAATGTCTCTGTAGTGACGCCACTGTTGTGTTGGTAATTGCGGACCTGAAGTAGTGATTCACGAAATCGTAATGACACGATTACAAACAAACCATACCGCGGGCGGGATTAGAACCCGCGATCAGAGAGTGATAAAGCTCCAGACCGACGCGCTAGCCACTGACTCTCTGATCGCGGGTTCTAACCCCGCCCGTGGTATGGTCTTAGGTACTGACACACCCTACAACAGTCACCAATACTGCTTTCACTGTCCACATTTGTTTTCTGTATGTATATACCATAGTACAAGCCACTGATTATCTTACTTGAAAATCAGTGAGTTTGTTAATGCTGACCACAACTGAATGTATAGTGCGCCGTGAATGTAAAGTGCGCCGTGAATGTAAAGTGCGCCGTGAATGTATAGTGCGCCGTAAATGTATAGTGCGCCGTGAATGTAAAGTGCGCCGTGAATGTAAAGTGCGCCGTGAATGTATAGTGCGCCGTGAATGTAAGTGCGCCGTGAATGTAAAGTGCGCCGTGAATGTAAGTGCGCCGTGAATGTATAGTGCGCCGTGAATGTAAAGTGCGCCGTGAATGTAAAGTGCGCCGTGAATGTAAAGTGCGCCGTGAATGTATAGTGCGCCGTGAATGTAAAGTGCGCCGTGAATGTATAGTGCGCCGTGAATGTAAAGTGCGCCGTGAATGACAAATCCATAACATATGCTCCAGTGTTACAACATTTTTATCTTAGCATCGCTGCCTCCCACTTGCTGACCACCTATCAAAGGCAACATGAATCAACCACTACAAAAATGGAGTTAAAATGAACCTAAATTAACTATACTGGGTTATCAGTCAGTTGACTGAGAGATAATGTATCAAAATAATCCTCATAGATAAAAAATATTTGTAAGCCTCTGCTAAGTTGCCACTTGGTGGTAGAAAGCAATAATGAATTCTGCTGGTTTTTTCAGACTCATTGTCAGTCTTATACATTTCAAATTAATTAATCTTACAAAAAATGTAATGCTAAATAATTAGAAAATACTAGTAAAGATTGGTTAGATAGCAAGGAATATGTCGAAGAGTGTTAGGAAAATAATAATTACGCAGTACATTAAGAACATATTGCTCTAGACGAAATGTGACACACATGTAAATGTAAATAACTCTTTTTACCTTATTCCTAGTATACATATATCGTATATAATATAATAACATATATCTCCTACAATGTATAATATTAAGGTACTAAAAGGACCCCAATGGAAATAAGTCACTCTGTCTGACTTTTTGGGTTATCCTAGGTTCTCTACACATATGCTGCTATGTATGATAATGTATGTAAATGTATTTGTGTATACCTGAATAAACTTACTTACTTACTAATGACGCAATATATATTGCCGAATAGGTAAAACTTGCAATTTTGGCTTAAATAGCAATGCTCTTCTTGCCGAATAAGGCAAGCGAAAATTTATATATGTATTAATTTCTCATATATCATTCTAAACCTAATGAAAAAAAAATATTTCATTGTGTTCGTTTATTATTAAATTATTGTAAACTTATCTAAAATATATTTAGTTGGATTAAGCTAAATTAAAATGCGCTTATTATAAGTAAGTTTTTTAAGGTTCATTTGGTACAAAATTATTAATTTTTATGTAAACATAAATGGAAAAAAATATCTTTAAACGTACAAGAGAAAATTTTAGAAAGAACTTAATTTTAAATGAGTTCTTGCTCATATATATATTAGTTTACTGAGTATACAAGGTAAAGTGTACGGTAGGGTTATTATTAAAAGAATTAGAGGTAAGACAGAGAGTAGGATTGCAGATGAGCAAGGAGGCTTTAGAGTGGGTAGGGGATGTGTAGATCAAGTGTTTACATTGAAGCATATATGTGAACAGTATTTAGATAAAGGTAGGGAAGTTTTCATTGTATTTATGGATTTAGAAAAGGCACATGATAGAGTGGATAGGTTAGCAATGTGGCAGATGTTGCAAGTGTATGGAACAGGTAGTAAGTTACTAAATGCTGTAAAGAGGTTTTATGAGGATAGTGAGACTCAGGTTAAGGTGTGTAGGAGAGAGGGAGATTACTGCCCGATAAAGTAGGTCTTAGACAGGGATGTGTAATGTCACCATGGTTGTTTAATATATTTATAGATGGGGTTGTAAAAGAAGTAAATGGTAGGGTGTAGGGGAGAGGAGTGGGATTAAATTATAGGGAATCAAGTACAAAATGGGAGTTGACACAGTTACTTTTTGCTGATTATACTGTGCTTATTGGAGATTCTAAAGAAAAGTTGCAAAGGTTAGTGGATGAGTTTGGGAGGGTGTGTAAAGATAGAAAGTTGAAAGTGAACATAGATAAGAGTAAGGTGATGAGGGTATCAAATGATTTAGATAAAGAAAAATTGCATGTCACATTGGAGAGAGGGAGTATGGAAGACGTGAATGTGTTCAGATATTTGGGAGTTGACTTGTCAGCAGATGGGTTTATGAAGGATGAGGTTAATCATAGAACTGATGAAGGAAAAAGGTGAGAGGTACGTTGAGGTATCTGTGGAGACAAAAACGTTATCCATGGAGGCAAAGAAGGGAATGTATGAAAGTATAGTGGTAAAGACAATCTTATATAGGTGTGAAGCTTCGGTTGTAAATGCTGCAGCGAGGAGGCGGCTGGAGGCAGTGAAGATGTCCTGTCTAAGGGCAATGTGTGGTGTAAATATTATGCAGAGAATTCGGAGTGTGGAAATTAGGAGGTGTGGAGTTACTAAATGTATTAGTCAGAGGGCTGAACATGGGTTGTTGAGGTGGTTTGGTCATTTAGAAAGAATGGATCATAGAAGAATGATATGGGGGCGTATAAATCTGTAGGGGAAGAAAGACGGGGAAGGGGTCGTCCTCGAAAAGGTGGATGGAAGGGTTAAAGGAGGTTTTGTGGGCGAGGGCCTTGGACTTCCAGCAAGTGTGCATGAGCGTGTTAGACAGGAGTGAATGGAGACGAATTGTTTTTGGGACCGACGAGCTGTTGGAGTGTGAGCAAGGTAATGTTTAGTTAAGGAATTAGGAAACCGGTTAGCCGGACTTGAGTCCTGGAAATGGGAAGTACAATGCCTGCACTATAAAGGAGGGGTTTGGGGTATTGTCAGTTGGAGGGACTTCTAAACTGTCATATCTGAGCTCCTCTGCAAAGACAGTGATTATGTATGAGTGAGGTGAAAGTGTTGAATGATGATGAAAGTATTTTCTTTTTGGGGATTTTCTTTTTTTGGGTCACCCTGCCTCGGCGGGAGACGGTCGACTTGTTGAAAAAAAGTATATATATATATATATATATATATATATATATATATATATATATATATATATATATATATATATATATATATATATATATATATATATATATATATATATATATATTATTAATAATAACACATCAGCTGTTTCCCACCAAGGCAGGGTTGCCCGAAAAGAAAAACTTTCATCATCATTCACTCTATCACTGTCTTGCCAGAGGCATGCTTACCCTACAGTTATAAAACTGCAACATTAACACCCCTCCTTCAGAGTGCAGACACTGTACTTCCCATCTCCAGGACTCAAGTCCGGCCTGCCAGTTTCCTGAATCCCTTCATAAATGTTACCTTGCTCACACTCCAACATCACGTCAAGTCCTAAAAACCATTTGTCTCCATTTGTTACTGTCTAACAAGCTCACGCATGCTTCCTGGAAGTCCAAGCCCCTCGCACACAAAACCTTCTTTACCCCCTCCCTCCAACCTTTCCTAAGCCGACCCCTACCCCGCCTTCCCTCCACTACAGATTTATACACTCTTGAAGTCATTGTATTTCGTTCCTTCTTCTTTACATGTCCAAACCACCTCAACAACCCCTCCTCAGTCCTCTGGATAATAGTTTTGGTAATCCTGCACCTCCTCCTAATCTCCAAATTATTGATTCTCTGCATTATATTCACACCACACATTGCCCTCAGACATGACATCTCCACTGCCTCCAGCCTTCTCCTTGTTGCAACATTCACCACCCATGTTTCACACCCATATAAGAGCGTTGGTATAACTATACTCTCATACATTCCGCTCTTTGCTTTCAGAGATAAAGATCTTTGTCTCCACAAACTCCTCAGTGCACCACAAACCTTTTTTCCTTCATCAATTCTATTATTTACCTTATCTTTCATAGACCCATCTGCTGACACGTCCACTTTTAAATATCTGAATACATTCACCTCCTCCATACTCTCTCCCTCCAATCTGATATCCAATCTTACATCACCTAATCTTTTTGTTATCCTCATCACCTTACTCTTTCCTATATTCACTTTTAATTTCATTCTTTTACATACCCTACCAAACTCATCAACCATCCTTTGCAACTTCTCTTCAGAATCTCCCAAAAGCACAGTGTCATCAGCAAGAGCAACTGTGACAACTCCCATTTTATGTTAGTTTGTTTATCTTTTACCCCACACCTCTTGCCAACACCCGAACATTCACTTCCATTACAATTCCAACTTTAAATATATTTAACAACCACGGTGACATCACACCTGTCTAAGGCCTACTTTTACTGGTAAATAATCTCCCTCTCGCCTACATACTCTAACCTGAGCCTCACCTATTCTCGTAAAGAGTCTTCACTACTTTCAATAACCTGCCTCCTACTCAATACATTTGCAACATCTGTTAACTCTCTTTTCTTGGCTGCTTACGCCCGGGCAGTAGAATGGAAGCGTAGGTGTAGAGATACGGTTGATGACTAGACTCAGTTTATTAATGGCAAGGTGTAGGTTTTCACGGGGAACAGAGCGGAGGGGACCGGAGCCACAAGGGTAGAACCTGTCTCGACTAGGTAGGCCGTCGAAGTGAAAAGCAAACATGGGACCAGCCCGACCTTGATAGGTATAGATGGCAGCACCGTAGTCCGCGCAGTTTGAAAGAGCCTCTGAATAGGCTGTTTAACATCTGCCACATTGAACCCCTATCTAGCCTATAAACGCCTTTTCCAAAATCCATAAATGCCACAAACACCTCTTTACCCTTATCTAAATCTGTTCACCTATACGTTTCACTGTAAACACTTGGTCTACACACCTCCTATCCTTCCTAAAGCCTCCTTGTTCATCTGCTATCCACTTTCCGTCTTACTCTTAATTCTTTCAATAATAACTCTACCATACACTTTACCAGGTATATTAACCAGTCAGCTCATGTAAATATTTTAAGAGTGATATGTCAAGCATAGATTAAAATTTTACAAATTATATTCATTATAAATTAAGGTTATTTGCATAACCCTGAACTTATATTCAGACTACAATCAAATAATTTTTGGAGCTTGATTCAATTATATTTCGCTTAACCATGGCCCAACTTGAAATAACTTTTTGGGCCCTTTTTTGAAAAGTCAATTGTGTGGTTAAATGTCCCATGAATAAACTGAGCAGTTCTGATGTTGTTTATGTTGTTCTAATTTTAGTTAAGACCTTTTCCAATTTGTCCATAATAAACTTTATTACATTTTTACAACGAATTTATAGACACAGCCATCGGCATTTTTTGGGGGGGAGGGAATTCTCAATCAAAAGCTTTTTTACTATTTCAAGATTTTTAAATATAATTTTTATTTTGATATTCTTAAGTTAAGAAGGTATATCAAGAACCGACATATTTTTTTGGTTTAATCTGGAAAATATATTTCGTAAAATTTTAAAAAAAATTTTTGGGGGTTTTTTTTTTGGGGATTTTGATAAATTTGGGTCATAAATCTTCAAAATTTCTTTATCTGAAACTTCCCTGTAAATGAGCAGAGTTTTTTAAAAACATGAATGAGAATACAGAAAATTTAACTCTGTCTTCACATGAAGAGTAATATTTTACACAATAGTAGTAATTTTTTTTGGGCAGGTTATAAGGTTCGTCAGGGGAAAAGGGGAAGTGTTTCCTGACCTTCTTTTTAACAAAAAGATGACCTGTTAAGTATATTTTGAGTTTAAATTTTGGTCCCCAAAAAAACAGGCAATGATTATAGTGTTAGACTCAACACTAAACTTTTCGGGTTAAGGCAATTTAATTCCCCAAGGGGGAAATTATTTAGGCACTAATTAGTTAACGTCGTCAACATATCTGTTAATTAGCTGTCGTGTTTTAAAAAAAAAATTTCCCGTACAAATTGCTAAGGACAGGTGAGAGGATTTAATGCCCAAGAATAAAGATAAACATACATTCATACATACACGCCCCCCTGGCATGAACACGCCCCGGTGGCATGATGGCTAGCGCTCATGCTTCACGCACGGGGGGGGCCCCGGGGTTTAATTCCCCGGGGGGCCGAAAAAATTTTGAAGTGTTTCGTTAAAACACACACACACACACACACATACCCCAAAAGGCCTAGTGTCTAATCGACATGTGCCTAGGACAAAATTTAACTAACACACACACACACGCTCACGCACACACACACACACACACACACACGCACACACCGCACACACACACACACACCCCACATACACACACACATATAGACACACACACACACACACACAAAATATACACGCCCCGATGGCATGGTGGCTAGCGCTTTTGCTTCACGCACGGGGGCCCCGGGTTAATTCCCCCGGGGGGCCCCAAACATTTCGGGGGTTTTTGTTAAACCCCACACATACATACAACAGGCCTAGGAAAAAATGGTAACTAACTAAAAAAACAAAGACAGACAGACATACACAAAATACATACTTTTTTTGGGAAAAAAAAGACACAGATGTAAACAGATATTTACTGGCGTCATCAAGTCACTGACCCCCTAAAGTTTTAAAAACCTTAAATTTTTTTTTTAGTGGATGACTATCAGTCGTTGTCGCTTTTTGAAAAAAAATAAAAGTTTGAATATTTGGCCTCATCGTTTTTTGCCCCTCCCCATGTTAAACAATATAAATTCCTTTAAAGTTTTTTTAATATTTGGTATATGAAGAAACATTATTTTAGGTAAATTTTAGTTGCAGTTTGTATACTGAAAAATTGGTTAAAAAAAAAAAGCAAAAAACCGTCCTGCTTAATAAAACGTTTTTTTCAATGTCGAAACGTCGAGCAATTTAAAATTTTTTTTTTTCTATAAAAGTCTTCTTCCACCATACAAATTCCAGGGAAAAAAGAGTTTTTGAGAAAACTAAAAAAAAAAAATTTTACACTCAAGACTTTGTTTTCCCGGGTTTGACTGAATGTTGAGGGGGGCTGTTGGGGGGGTCCCTCTCTTTTTAAAGAACATGTACTAGTAAGTCAGTCTGTTGTAGAGACTAAAGTATCCCTTAAATGTGTTGTACATGTTACATCAGTCTTAGACCATACATTTTAACAGTCTTATGACCCCACATGTTACACCCCGCCTTATGACCCCCCATGTTACATCAGCCTTATGCCCCCCTGTTAAAATCCCCCTTAATGACCCCACATGTTACATAAACCTTATGCCCCCCGTACGGTTAATTGATTTTTAAAGTTTAAATGTATTATTGTCAGCTAAAAAAATTCCCCCATATCCCCCATGTAATTTTTCACACTGATAAAATTTTCAGTAAGTTTTATTTTTAAAAACATTAGGATTGCAACTTTTCTGCGTTAGCCTTTACAGAATTGTGTTAGTACTTATAAAAGTTCCATTATCTAGACACAGTCTGAGGTGTATTGTGTTAGAAATTATAAAAGTTCCATTATCTAGACACAGTCTGAGGTGTATTGTGTTAGTACTTATAAAATTTCCCCCTTATCTAGCCCCGTCTGAGGTGTATTATGTTAGTACTTATAAAAGTTCCATTATCTAGATACAGTCTGAGGTGTATTGTGTTAGTACTTATAAGTTTCATTATCTAGACAGTCTGAGGTGTAACTATATAACAATATCTCTGTCTTAATATCTCCTCTGTTAGCACTATTTACTCTGTTAAAATTTGTTTATTATTATTATTATTATTATTATTATTATTATTATTATTATTATTATTATTATTATTATTATTATTATTATTATTATTATTATTATTTTAAAAGTATTATTAATAGTTAACTATAAAAAAATAGGGGATACACAAAAACTAAGAAAAAAAAATTTTAATTTTTTATCATTAGATCATAAAAAATTAACACTTTGTATAAAGTTTGAAAGCAAACTAGTTATTTGGAGAACATATTGACCTGACATATGGGGATCTAAGAGAATTTTTTTGATCAAGCGGACTGTTGATATTGGAAACGAGGAAAATATTTTGTCTTAATCCTGGTGTCTGTAATGATTTAATAATTTCTTCTGAAAACATTTTAATAGAATTTTTTTTAAGATATGTTCAATAAATATCTACTGGGTTATGAAACATAATGCATTATTTCATTATTGCCAAGTAATAAATTATATTCCCCAATTGTCATATTTTTTCATATCTATTCTTCGTCATTTATTTGAAATCTTATTATGCACAAACCTTTTTAAATTTCAGCATTAGTGAGACAGTGACCCATTATTGCCACCATTGTTTTCTGGGGAACAGGGGTGTACCTAACACAAATAAATGTTTTCCCCCCTCCCTTTTTCCCGCACTGGGACACCTTCCCAGCACTGGGACCCCCCTTTCCCCGCACTGGGGGCACCTTCCCAGCACTGGGACAACCCCTTTCCCGCACTGGGGGACCTTCCCCCCACTGGGACACCTTCCCAACACTGGGACACCTTTAGCACTGAGACACCTTCCCAGCACTGGGACACCTTCCCAACACTGGGACACCTTCCCCCCCACTGGGACACCCCCTTCCCCCACTGAAATTTTTCCCGCACTGGGACACCTTCCCAGCAGGGGGACCTTCC
>WNWK01024689.1:0-22500 GCA_009830355.1 Cherax destructor
TGTGATCCAGAATGCATTTCCAGGGTAGCCTCGACAGCCCTTGCTGCTCCAACTTCTAAGGTGAGAAAGAACATAGTGAAAATTAGTGATAAAATGTTTCATTTACAAAGGCAAAGCATCTCTCATTTCTAAACATTATAAGAATATTCAATAAAAATACAACATATTAAAGTTACATTTGTGTGAGGCAGCTGCACAAGAATGAACAGTACTGCAATAAACAGTATAGGCTCTGCCCCCATGTTGGCAGCCCTTGTCCCACTGAAAAATAGTTATGAAATTTAAAGTAAATTAAATATTTTTGTTGTAAACATTTAAAAATTGCAGCTGTGTGTTCCGTCTAATAATTACTAAAAATAAAAAAAAAATAAAAAAACGAGATAGCACTCAAATAATTTGGTGTTCACTATACTATTTAGAATTGATTACATATATATTTTTTTTATTTATTAACATATCGGCCGTTTCCCACCAAGGAAGGGTGGCCCGAAAAAAAAACTTCACCATCATTCACTCCATCACTGTCTTGCCAAAGGCATTCTTACACTACAGTTATAAAATTGCAACATTAACACCCCTCCTTCAGAGTGTCGGCACTGTACTTCCCATCTCCAGGAATCAAGTCCGGTCTGCCGGTTTTCCTGAATTCCTTCATAAATGTTACTTTGCTTACACTCCAACAGCACGTCGTCTTAAAAGTCATTTGTCTCCATTTGCTCCTAACACGCTCACGCACGCTTGCTGGAAGTCCAAGCCCCTCGCACAAAAAACTTCCTTTACCCCCTCCCTTCAACCTTAACTAGGCCGACCCCTACCTCTCCTTTCCTCCACTACAGATTTATACATTCTCGAAGTCATTCTATTTCGTCTCCACCCTGTCTACATGTCTAAACCATCTCAATCCCTCCTCAGCCCTCTGGAAGATAGTTTTGGTAATCCCACACCTCTTAATCTCCAAACTACAGATTCTCTGCATTATATTCACACCACACATTGCCCTCAGACATGACTTCTCCACTGCCTCCAGCCTTCTCCTTGTTGCAACCTTCACTACCCATGCTTCACACCCATACAAAAGCATTGGTATAACTATACTCTCATACATTCCCCTCTTTGCTTTCATGAATAAAGTTCTCTGTCTCCACAGACTCCTCAGTGCACCACTAACCTTTTTCTCCTCGTCAATTCCATGATTTACCTTATCTTTCACAGACCCATCTGCTGACACGTCCACTACCAAATATCTGAATACTTTCACCTCCTTCATACTCTCTCCCTCCAATCTGATATCCAATCATCCGTTACCGATTTTTTTGTTATCCTTATCACCTTACTCTTTCCTATATTCACTTTTAATTTCCTTTTCTTAAATACCCTACCAAACTCATCAACCAACCTCCGCAACTTCTCTTCAGAATCTTTATCTTTTAACCCCACACCTCTTAGCAACACCCTCGCATTCACTTCTCTTACAACCCCATCTATAAATATATTGAACAACTATGGTGACATCACAGATCCTTGTCTAAGGACTACGTTTACTGGGAAATAATATCCCTGTCTCCTACCTGCTCTAAACTGAGCCTCACTATCACTATCATCGTATATAAATAAAACACAAAGGAACAATACCCTGACTGAAACAATACAATAGCTCCCTTGCAGTGCTCCTCTTTCTTAGTATTTGACTGACTCCACTACTACTACTACTACTACCACTACTACTCCTCCACCACTTTCTCTTGTTCCCGCCCCTGTCGGCTGCCTATATAAACTCACTCCATCCCTTCTTTTTGTTAGTGTAACTTTGTAAATGGTCCAAGTTGGACCGAAACGTCGTCGTAAGCTTCTCTCTTCTATATGCGGGTTATTTGTGTAATGTATCCTCGTATATCCTCGTATAGACTCTTCACTGTTTTCAATAAACCACCTTTTATTCGATACATTTGCAACATCTGCCACATTGCCCCCTATCCACTCTATCATACGCCTTTTCCAAATCCATAAATGCCACAAAAACCTCTTTATCCTTATCTAAATACTGTTCACCTATATGTTTCACTGCAAACACTTTGTCTACACAACCCCTACCCTTGCTGAAGCCTCCTTGCTCATCTGCTATCCTGCTCTCCGTCTTACTCTTAATTCTTTCAATAATAACTCTACCATACACTTTACCAGGTATGTTCAATAGACGTATTCCATATATAACTTTTACACACTTTTTTGTCCCCTTTGTCTTTATACATAGGAACTATGCATGCTCTCTCCTAATCCCTAGGTACCTTACCCTCTTCCATACATTTATTAAATAAAAACACTATTTTTTTTATTAACACATCGGCCGATTCCCACCAATGCAGGGTGGCCCGAAAAAGAAAAACTTTCATCATCATTCACTCCATCACTGTCCTGCCAGAGGGGTGCTTTACACTACAGTTATAAAACTGCAACATTAACACCCCTCCTTCAGAGTGCAGACGCTGTACTTCCCATCTCCAGGACTCAAGTCCGGCCTGCCGGTTTCCCTGAATCCCTTCATAAATGTAACTTTGCTCACACTCCAACAGCACGTCAAGTATTAAAAATCATTTGTTTCCATTCACTCCTATCAAATACGCTCACACATGCTTGTTGGAAGTCCAAGCCCCTCGCACACAAAACCTCCTTTACCACTTTCCTCCAAGCTTTCCTAGGCCGACCCCTACCCCGCCTTTCCTCTACTACTGATTTATACACTCTCGAAGTCATTCTGTCTCGTTCCATTCTCTCTACATGTCCGAACCACCTAAACAACCCCTCCTCAGCTCTCTGGATAATAGTTTTGGTAATCCCGCACCTCCTCCTAATTTTCAAACTCCGGGTTCTCTGCATTATATTCACACCACACATTGACCTCAGACATGACATCTGCACTGCCTCAAGACCTCTCCTCGGTGGAACATTCATCACCCATGCTTCACACCCATATAAGAGTGTTGGTATAACTATACTCTCATACATTCCCCTCTTTACTTCCATGGACAAAGTTCTTTGTCTCCACAGACTCCAAGTGCTCCACTCACCCTTTTCCCTCATCAATTCTATGATTCACCTCATCCTTCATAGACCCATCTGCTGACATGTCCACTCCCAAATATCTGAATACATTCACCTCCTTCATACTCTCTTCCTCCAATCTGATATCCAATCTTTCTTCACCTAATCTTTTTGTTATCCTCATCACCGTACTCTTTCCTATATTCACTTTCAATTTTCTTCTTTTACACACCCTACCAAATTCATCCACCAACCTCTGCAACTTCTCTTCAGAATCTCCCAAAAGCACAGTGTCATCAGCAAAAAGCAACTGTGACAACTCCCACTTTGTATTTGATTCTTTATCTT
Source organism: Cherax destructor (assembly GCA_009830355.1). Taxonomy (NCBI): domain Eukaryota; kingdom Metazoa; phylum Arthropoda; class Malacostraca; order Decapoda; family Parastacidae; genus Cherax; species Cherax destructor. Next base: position 3,388 of record WNWK01024689.1, read on the forward strand.
TTAACCCCACACCTCTTGCCAAGACCCTCGCATTCACTTCTCTTACAACCCTATCTATAAATATATTGAACAACTACGGTGACATCACACATCCTTGTCTAAGGTCTAAGGCCCCATTGCCTATACTCACACTACCCCATCTGTCCTACAACAGTTGTTTATATCTAACCCTAACTTCCTCCTCCTTTAGTTGATAAACCTTCACCTCTCTCTTACTTGCTCCTCCCTTGTATCGCTTCCATCTTTTACTCTCACTGTAGCTACAACTAAAAAGTGATCTGATATTACCTATAAATGTATGTATTTAAGTAAAATTGGATTCCTACAGTGCATAATAATCACAATCTAAAAGCAATTACCGTACCCAATATTTTTTTTCATTGTATGTAAGAATTGAAGGATATAATAATGTTTATATAACGTAATGTAAATGTGTAGTGTTGATGTGACTCGTCAAGTCATAAAACAACCAACATAACTGTGAGGGAGCTGGTGGATGCTTCCAAATGGGGAATAGGGGTGTATATTGTTGGGCAGTGCAGCCCCAGTAGCCTTCCTGAGAGGTGGAGTACTAGCTCTCTCAAAAAAATTGAAATTATTGGCTGATTATTCTAATGAAATAAAGAACTAATGTGTAATACACGCGGTGTCCTCTAACAGTGAGGAAGTGCACACCAAAAGTATCTTCTAATGTAACGTACGCCTTCAAGTGTAATAATTTGCACTACAGGTAGGTAACTATTTATTGGTCAATATTTGTAGCCTGCGTGGAGAGAGGCGTTAGGATGGATAGCCCAAAGAATAGTTAGGTAAGTGTCTTTCATTTTGTACACTTATCATTATTACTCTACTTTTGTGGTGTGTATAATCAACGTAAACCGTAGACCAACAAATTACTTAGATGTTAAGTCACTTAAACAACTTTCGTACAGTCCGCAACCTAATTAACCAGCGTTACTGGCTTAAAAAAAATCTAGTAAATATTCAGGAGCCATATATATTAGATAAGTTTACAATATTTTAATAATAAACAAACAATGAATTTTTTTTTTCATTGGTTCAGAATGATTTTTGCGAAGTTATTGCATACACAAATTTTCACTTGCCTTATTCAGCAAGAAGATCGTTCCTTTTTAAGCCTTTGGGAACGCACTCGCTTCGACATCCTCCTCTTTTCTACAATTTTGCAAGCTCCTGATGATGTGTTGATTGCAACATGAAAAGTCTGGAGCTATCATTCTACTCCGCCCGTGGTTGTTTTGTGTATATATATATATATATATATATATATATATATATATATATATATATATATATATATATATATATATATATATATATATATATATGTCGTGCCTAATAGGTAAAACTGGTCAATTAGCAGGAACTCATCTAAAATTAAGTCCTTTCTAAAATTTTCTCTTATACGTTTAAAGATATATTTTTTCATTTAGGTTAATATAATAATTTATAATTTTGTACCAAGAGAAACTTTGAAAACCTACCTAACCTTATTACAACAAGCGCAATTTAATTTAGCCTAACCCAACTAAATATATTTTAGATACGTTAACATTAATTTAATAATAAACAAACTCAATAAAATATATTTTTCGTTATGTTCATAATGATTTTAGCGAAATTATTGCATACACAAATTTTCACTTGTCTTATATGGCAAGGTGAGCGTTGCTATTTATGCCAAAATCGAGAGTTTTACCTAATCGGCACGACATATATATATATATATATATATATATATATATATATATATATATATATATATATATATATATATATATATATATATATATATATATATATATGCAAAAAGATCACAGTAAACAGGTGATATCAAAATATGCAAAACCACCACTATGAAAAATAGAAGAATTCCAAGCCTTTCGTGACAAGCTCACATTATCAACTTGATAATGTGAGTTGTCCAAGCCTTGGAATCTTCTATTTTTCATAGTGGTTGTTTATAATATATATATATATATATATATATATATATATATATATATATATATATATATATATATATATATATATATATATATATATATATATGTCGTGCCGATTAGGTAAAACTTGCGATTTGGCTAAATAGCAACGCTCTTCTTCCATATAAGACAAGCGAAAATTTGTATATGCAATAATTTTTTCGTTATGTTCAGAATGTTTTTGGCGAAATTATTGCATACACAAATTTTGACTTGTCTTATATGGCATGGTGAGCGTTGCTATTTAAGCAAAATCGCAAGTTTTACCTAATCGGCACGACATATATATATATATATATATATATATATATATATATATATATATATATATATATATATATATATATGTCGTGCCGATTAGTAAAACTGGTCAATGCAAGAACTCATCTAAAATTAAGTCCTTTCTAAAATTTTCTCTTATACGTTTAAATATATATTTTTTCATTTATGTTAATGTAAGAATTTATAATTTTGTACCAAGAGAAACTTTGAAAACCTACCTAACCTTATTTTAACAATCGCAATTTAATTTAGCCTAACCCAACTAAATATATTTTAGATACGATAACATTAATTTAATAATAAACAAACACAATGAAATATATTTTTTTCGTTATGTTCAGAATGATTTTGTCGAAATTATTGCATACACAAATTTTCACTTGTCTTATATGGCAAGGTGAGCGTTGCTATTTAAGCCAAAATCGCAAGTTTTACCTAATCGGCACGATATATATATATATATATATATATATATATATATATATATATATATATATATATATATATATATATATATATATATATATATGTCGTCCGATTGAGAAGAAACTTGCGATTTTAACAAATAGCAACGTTCATCCATATAAGACAAGTGAAATCTATGTCAATATTTCGAAAAATCATTCTGAACATAACGAAAAATATATTCCATTGTGTTTGTTTATTACAAATTAATGTTAACATATCTAAAATATATTTAGTGGGTTAGGCTAAATTAAATTGCGCTTTTATAATAGAGGATGTGGTCAAAGTTTCTTTTGACAAATTATATTTTTACATGAACATAAATGAAAAAAAAAAGCTGAAACGTATGAAATTTTAGAAAGGACTTATTAAAATGAGTTCTGCTAATTGACCCGTTTTACCTAATCGGCACGATATATATATATATGTATATGTCGTGCTGATTAGGTAAAACTGGTCAATTAGCAAGAACTCATCTAAAATTAAGTCCTTTCTAAAAATTTCTCTTATACGTATAAAGATATATTTTTTTCATTTATGTTAATGTAAGAATTTATAATTTTGTACTAAGAGAAACTTTTAAAACCTACCTTACATTATTACAACAAGCGCAATTTAATTTAGCCTAACCCAACGAAATATATTTTAGATACGTTAACATTAATTTAATAATAAACAAACACAATGAAATATATTTTTCGTTATGTTCAGAATGATTTTGGCGAAAAAGTTGCATACACAAATTTTCACTTGTCTTATATGGCAAGGTGAGCGTTGCTATTTAAGCCAAAATCGGAAGTTGTACCTAATCGGCACAACACATCGGCCGATACCCACCAAGGCAGGGTGGCCCGAAATAGGAAAACTTTCATCATCATTCACTCCATCATATATATATATATATATATATATATATATATGTGATGGAGTGAATGATGATAGTTTTCTTTCGAGCCACCCCGCTTGGGAATCGCCGATGTGTAAAAATAATATATATATATATATATATATATATATATATATATATATATATATATATATATATATATATATATATATATATATATATACATATATATATATATATATATATATATATATATATATATATATATATATATATATATATATATATATATATATATATATATATATATATATATATATTATATATATAAATATAATATATATATATATATATATATATATATATATATATATATATATATATATATATATATATATATATGTCGTGCCGATTAGGTAAAACTTGTAATTTTGGCTTAAATAGCAACGCTCTTCTTGCCATATATGACAAGCAAAATTTGCGTATGCAATAATTTCGCCAAAATCATTCTGAACATAACGAAAAATATATTTCATTGTATTAGTTTATTATTAAATTAATGTTAACGTATCTAAAATATATTTAGTTGGGTTAGTCTAAATTTTGCGCTTGTTAATAAGGTTAGGTAGGTTTTCAAAGTTTCTCTTGGTACAAAATTATAAATTCTTACATTAACATAAATGAAAAATATATATCTTTAAACGTAAGAGACTTTAGAAAGGACTTTTAGATGAGTCTCTAATTGACAGTTTTACCTAATCGGCACGACATATATATATATATATATATATATATATATATATAAATATATATATATATATATATATATATATATATATATATATATATATATATATATATATATATATATATATATATATATTTATATATATATATCGTGCCGATTAGGTAAAACTGGTCAATTAGCAAGAACTCATATAAAATTAAGTTCTTTCTAAAATTTTCTCTTATACGTTTAAAGATTTTTTTCATTTATGTTAATGTAAGAATTTATAATTTGTACCAAGAAAAACTTTGAAATCCTACCTAACCTTATTACAACAAGCGCAATTTAATTTAGCATAACCCAACTAAATATATTTTAGATACGTTAACAATAATTTAATAATAAACAAACACAATGAAATATATTTTTCGTTATGTTCAGAATGATTTTGGCGAATATTGCATACACAAATTTTCACTTGTCTTATATGGCAAGGTGACGTTGCTATTTAAGCCAGAATCGCAAGTTTTACCTAATCGGTATTGACATATATATATATATATATATATATATATATATATATATATATATATATATATATATATATATATATATATATATATATATATGTCGTCCGATTAGGTAAAACTGGTCATACAAGAACTCATCTAAAATTAAGTCCTTTCTAAAATTTTCTCTTATACGTTTAAATATATATTTTTTTCATTTATGTTAATGTAAGAATTTATAATTTTGTACCAAGAGAAACTTTGAAAACCTACCTAACCTTATTTTAACAATCGCAATTTAATTTAGCCTAACCCAACTAAATATATTTTAGATACGATAACATTAATTTAATAATAAACAAACACAATGAAATATATTTTTTCGTTATGTTCAGAATGATTTTGTCGAAATTATTGCATACACAAATTTTCACTTGTCTTATATGGCAAGGTGAGCGTTGCTATTTAAGCCAAAATCGCAAGTTTTACCTAATCGGCACGACATATATATATATATATATATATATATATATATATATATATATATATATATATATATATATATATATATATATAAAGATGGCATATACAGTACACGAGGTGAGAGATACATGTCTAGTACATATTGTTACATCTTTGTCACTGATTATAATGCGAAAATCTCATCCAGCTCTTCGAGCTGGTGCGCGTGCCAGAATACAGCATGCATTACCCCTCTGAACAGCAGCGCTGAGTCGCTGGAACAGAAAACTAGCTGCCCTGGGATCCTAGTTACCCTGTTGAGTCTTTTGCCCAGCTCCTTGAGGAACTTAGATGCACTCTTTCCCCATGAGCCAAGGGTCTCCGAGCCTATGGGAACAAACATATAATGATGCGGAAGTTCTCCGTATTTTCTCGACTTTTGGGACTCCCTGAAGGTGGCAGCAGCCCCTCCTTCCTCCCTGGTGTACTGGAGATAGGTATCAGCCAAGGTAGATGCACATGTGTAGTCCCACCACCTGCTTGCCGTCTGTCCAGGCTTGAAGGGTGATACCATCTGGACGCTTTGGTTGCCATCAGATCTGCATAGTTGGGGTGGTTCCTTACTGCTGGGCATCCGGCTGTTGTGAGGCTCCTCTTGATAATGTTATTAACCTCTTCATGTCTTCAATCTTTCCCTCGGATTTACGACACACAAGACCATGGTACCCGAATCGGTCTGCTGCTTCACTGCCACAAATACACCTGTGTTCGGCGAGAATAGGGGCGGCAAGTCGAAGGGCAACACCAATGCGGATGGTCTGTGGGTCGAGCGTGTGCCAAGGCTGGAGTTGGGAACAGCCAAAGAAAGTCCCCTGCATGAGGAGCTCACTGCAAGTAGGCGGGCTCTATCCTTCCCTGACACACTCTGAAGCATTGCTGAGGCTATATTCTCTACTATTGGGCCATCCCAGTGCGACTGTTTGTAGTTGTTGGGGGAGCAGGCCTGGTTTCAGAGCCTGTTAGGTTATCCCAGATCCTGGCTCCATATATATATATATATATATATATGTCGTGCCGATTAGGTAAAACTGGTCAATTAGCAAGAACTCATCTAAAATTAAGTCCTCTCTAAAATTTTCTCTTATACGTTTAAAGATATATTTTTTTCATTTATGTTAATTTAAGAATTTATAATTTTGTACCAAGAGAAACTTTGAAAACCTACCTAACCTTATTACAACAAGCGCAATTTAATTTAGCCTAACCCAACTAAATATATTTTAGATACGTTAACATTAATTTAATAATAAACAAACACAATGAAATATATTTTTTTCGTTATGTTCAGAATGATTTTGGCGAAATTATTGCATACACAAATTTTCACTTGTCTTATATGGCAAGGTGAGCGTTGCTATTTAAGCCAAAATCGCAAGTTTTACCTAATCGGCACGACATATATATATATATATATATATATATATATATATAGTATTTAGATAAAGGTAGAGAAGTTTTTATTGCATTGATGGATTTAGAAAAGGCATATGATAGAGTGGATAAGGGAGCAATGTGGCAAATGTTGCAAGTGTATGGAATAGGTAGTAAGTTACTGAAGGCTGTAAAGAGTTTTTATGAGGATAGTGAGGCTCAGGTTAGGGTGTGTAGGAGAGAGGGAGATTACTTCCCGGTAAAAGTAGGTCTTAGTCAGGGATGTGTAATGTCACCATGGTTGTTTAATATATTTATAGATGGGGTTGTAAAAGCAGTAAATGCTAGGGTGTTGGGGAGAGGTGTGGGATTAAATTATGGAGAATTAAATGCAAAATGGGAGTTGACACAGTTACTTTTTGCTGATGATACTGTGCTTATGGGAGACTCTAAAGAAAAGTTGCAAAGGTTAGTGGACGAGTTTGGGAGAGTGTGTAAAGGTAGAAAGTGAAAAGTGAACATAGATAAGAGTAAGATGATGAGGGTATCAAACGATTTAAATAAAGAAAAATTGGATATCATATTGGAGAGAGGGATTATGGAAGAAGTAAATGTTTTCAGATATTTAGGAGTTGACGTGTCAGCAGATGGGTTTATGAAGGATGAGGTTAACCATAGAATTGATGAAGGAAAAAAGGTGAGTGGTGCGTTGAGGTATCTGTGGAGACAAAAAACGTTATCCATGGAGGCAAAGAAGAGAATGTACGAAAGTATAGTGGTACCAACACTCTTATATGGATGTGAATCATTAGTTGCAAATGCTGCAGCGAGGAGGAGGCTGGAGGCAGTGGAGATGTCCTGTCTAAGGGCAATGTGTGGTTTAAATATTATGCAGAAAATTCGGAATGTGGAAATTAGGAGAAGGTGTGGAGTTACTAAAAGTATTTGTCAGAGGGCTGAAGAGGGGTTGTTGAGGTGGTTTGGTCATATCGAGAGAATGGATCAAAGTAGAATGACTTGGAGAGCGTATAAATCTTTAGGGAAGGAAGGCGGGGTAGGAGTCTCCCTAGAAAAGGTTGGAGGGAAGGGGTAAAGGAGGTTTTGTGGGCGATGGGCTTGGACTTCCAGCAAGCATTTGTGAGCGTGTTAGATAGGAGTGAATGGAGACGAATGGTTTTTGGGACATGACGATCTGTTGGAGTGTGAGCAGGGTAACATTTTGTGAAGGGATTCAGGGAAACCAGTTAATTGATTTAGTTGGACTTGAGTCCTGGAAATAGGAAGTACAATGCCTGCACTTTAAAGGAGGGGTCTGGGATAGTGACAGCTGGGACGGACTATTCTCAGCTGTCGTATCTGAGCTCCTTTGCAAAGACAGTGATTATGTATGCGTGTGGTGAAAGTGTTGAATGATGATGAAAGTATTTTCTTTTTGGGGATTTTCTTTCTTTTTGGGTCACCCTGCCTCGGTTGGAGACGGCCAACTTGTTGAAAAAAAAAATATGCATCCACAGAACAAAGTGGTTTTTAATTAAATACATTAATATCACTAGCAGGGAATGGAACTCAGGGCATTTAGCCTAGCTACTGGGAACCTTCCTAACCTCCAGACGCTTTAAATCCGTTGACGACCATGCTACAAACCCTGGGAACCCAGTAATTACACTTGGTCTGCCTTCTGGTGCGAGCGCATTCGTGTTGTGGATTCTACAGGGTAAATTTCTTTATTTACCCGTTTGGAATACCAGTATCACGAGCAGTGCACATTTTAATTCATCCACAGGACAAAGTGGCTTTTTTTCAGCAAATGCACTACTGCAACTAGCTGGGAATCGAGCCAAGGACATTCATCTCGGCTCTTGGGTACTCAGTATAACCTTGAGCATTTGTTGGATGTACCATTTAATGAAACTTTCTCGTCTCCCTCAAGTTCTTGAATACTTTAATGTTAAAGTTGTTGTTTTTTAAATATGACAGTACCGTAAAGCAAAAATTAATTAATAATTTTAATATTGTAATTACAAATTCAGGATGCAGTTTATATACCTTAAAATATACAAAATAAATAAATAAATATATAATGTACAATTCCTATTTAATTCACATTCAGATGTCTCTGGTGATTTTTTTGTGTGTCTCTTATTTCAGTGTACGTATATCACATTATTTTCACAATATTTTGCTAACTTATATTTTTGCTAACTTATCATTAATGTTAATATATATTATAAGCTCCATTCAAACAAGATTCATTGAAAAAAGATATAGAAGATGACAGGTTACAATTATCAACAAACAAATTTAAATACTGTAAATAAACAAATGGACTCTGATATACAGGGATGTAAGTAGTACTCGGAAATCTGTGGTAGTTCCTTTGTGTATCATACAATAGTTGTTTGGTTTGACTGTTGCTTCTTGAAACTGAGACATGTTCAGAGAGTGAGTTGTCCTGTTCATGTAGCGGGCGAGCTCTCTCTATACGAGGCTTGTTGTAGACGTTGCCGTCTCTCCGCCATCGATGTATCCACCGGAAGACAGTAGTGGCGCTAACGCCTGTCTTCCTGGCTATAGCGTGAAAGGACATGCCTCCCACCCACATCCACACAAACCTGGCACGGTCCTGAAGAGCCGTGGGCTTGTTCGGCCGTCTGCACTTCATTAATATTCCTGAGTGAAAAATGTGTATGGTTCTTTTTACCATGTTTTTGATGTTCTTTATATATATGATGATATTCACATATAATCTGAAGGATAGAGAATAAATAATGTTCTTTAAACTTGGCTTTTTTTTCAAAATTCTTGTTATTGTAGATACTTTTGTCAACGTTTTGTTGAAGTATATAATATAATTATGTATTTTTCATATTTTATATGTATACATTTCAGTATGCAAGAATTGGTCATTTTGCAATCTACTTCGACATTGAAAGTTTGGATCAAACAAAGAGACATTAGCCAGTAATATGCATGAAAATAAATTTAACAAAAATATTTAGTAAATATATTAGTTCGGAATTACTATGCCAAAAAACAGTGGAAATTATACTGTCAAAAAACAGTGCAAAACATTATTGATCAAAATTTGTACAGAACTTAATGAATCTTAAATATTTTCTCTAAATATAAAGCTACACATTTAGCCCTATATAGCCTACAATTTCAAAGACACATCCTTTTAATAAGAGCCATCTTCAAAACTTTAAAGGAATTGCAATAAGCATTCCTTAGTTATTAGTAGCAACATTTGAATAAATATAAAAGTTATAATTCAGCTTACAAATTCACTAACATGAAGAATCTGGAAAAGCATTTCAACCTTATGTAAAGTATAGGATAAGTTACTGACAAATTGTGCTTTTGACACTTACTTTGGACACATTTAATTGGTTCCCTGTTTTGATATTGATATCTTAATTTTCACTTGAAATCTTTCCCGGGATGTTTGGGTCTTGTCTCAGCCTCAACCTGCGACTAATATTCTACAAACACTCGAACGTAATCTACTCACTTGTGTTTCAAGGCATTGAAAAAGTACTCACAATAAGACTGGCATATGCTCTGCTATTCAATTCTGACGAAAAAATTCTACAATTCAGACAGAATAACAAGAAGTAGGCAAGATGTGTATTAACAAACTTCATCAACGGTCATATATAAGAATGGCAAAAATTAGTAAGAAATTGAGAATAAAAATATATTACCTAGAAAATTATTGGAACAGAAAAGCAAAAAACAAAAATATGTTTTAAAAAGCATAGGAGAGTAGGTTCCGAATCGAAACTGAATGTAGAAAACAATAACAATTGAATTGAAATGATGAGGCATTGAAAAATTATCATGGGATCCCCCCAAAAAAATTATACGAATGAGTAAATAGTTAAAAAAGTGTAAGGAAAACATGAGGGATTAGAAATAGAAGTAGTAAGAGAAATTATAATCGCTTACCCTGAGTAAAAACGTTCTCTCCTCTCTATGTAACTAAAACGTCTATGTGGAACTGGATGTACGAAATAGGATAGGTAGGTAGACAAAAAGGCAGATATACTAACAGTACGTGCCGCTACGGAAGCATGGAAACGTGTCCACTATTGGAATTATTCCAAACACTCTTTTTCCCTCCACTAGATCATAACTAGAGGTGACAACAGCCTGGCAATAACCTCACACAACTTCACAAAGTAATGGTACCGTCTCATATCACCCTCTCAAACTACATGAAAAATGCTATCTAATACTGGACCTCACTAATATAGAGAAATTATATTATGCACATGTTTAAGTTTCTTATTTCTTACTTTTATTATAATTCAAATATAACCACATCTTGACTATAATATCTTATGTTGTTGCTGTTCATTACCCTGAGATTTAGAAAGATTAGAATTGTCTGTCACTAACAAGAAGCAACTCTCAGGTAAGACCTATCAAAGGGCGAGTTTCGAAGTAGGGTCAGGCGAGGAAAGGCGCTGGAGAGGAGTGTCTTCAGTAGTAGAGACAAAGCCAAGACTTAACCCAGCAGAGGAGCATTCGTGTGCAATATGAAGAGCACTAGCTCGCAGTCTTCGAATATGTCTTGGCTAGGCTGGACAGCAGTCAGCATTACAGAAGAAGGCAGTGTACGGTAAAGCTGTTGATTGTAGTGTTAACACTTGAAGCTCCGTGTTTTTTTAATCTCTTGTAGTTCGTTCAGAAATACGTGGTTCTTAACAACCTCATTTATTGTGTCGTGGAGAAATAATATTATGGGTCACTGGAAAACTACACAGATCCTTCACATACCCTAGTGTGTAGTTAGTTGCAAAACATAGCACTGCTGTGTAAAAACACTGTATAGTTAGTTGCAAAACATAGCACTGCTGTGTAAAAACACACTTTGTACAGTTTAGGAAACGTTTCACAACGAGTGACTTCTTCAGTCCTAATATAGAGGTAACTAAGAAGCGAGTATATATAGTGGAAAGAGTCAGGTGGAAACCCGCATGGATAGTAGTAGTAGTACAATTGTGGTAAGGTGGGTTGGTTATGAGATGTACTTGTCAACATCATATTACAGCGGTCTCCAGAATGGGTAATATCTTGTTGATTTGCAATCTGGATATAAAGTAGCTTCCGGACTTTACACTTTCACCATCTTAAATCTGTTTTAAACATCAATCTAGCCTCACTGAATTTCAGGAGGTGTACAACATCATCCATGTGTTGAACAAACACATTTCTAGGGTATTCACGGTTGAAGCGTTTTCGTGCTTCCTGATCCTAATATCCAGAGATTTGGCTGTTTCTCCATTATACATTTTGTCACGCACCCCGCATAACATTGTGAATTCTGCGCCGTGTCACAGTCATTCTTGGATATTTTAGCAAGTTTTTCGCCAAGTATTTTAGAAACGTTAGTTGCAACGCCGCTGACTGGTAAAATGATTTACCTTGGAGACTGTCCTTCAACTGGATTGGTGTTAGTCTTGTTGAGGATGAGTGTCGCACTGCTATCATGCATGAAGCATTGCTCTTGGAACTTGGATGAAGTTAACTTGAAGACGAGGTTGTTCGACGAAAGTCCCCTTGCATACGTGTCATTCTTTTCCTCGGATGATTCTGTAGATCGGGATTCGTTGGTTCTGCTGGTTGTGTGGCATGGGTAGGTTGGGAGGCTTCAGATGATGGCTGTGGCTGGAGATATTGGTAGGCGGCATGATAGCTGGCTGTGCGTGTGAAGTAATGATGGAGCTTTGGGAGGCGATGGGTGATTGAGTAAATGCGTTGTTTTTTGAGGTAGAAAAATAAATTCTACCTCAGAATTTTCCCAAAACGCCTATGACCAGAGACAAGGGTATAACCATTCAGGTAAGTTCAAAAGCCATATTATCATTATTTTATTTTTATTAGCACATCCATCGAGTTAGTGTGACCGAGAAAGAAAAACTTCAGGAGTGCAGGCACTGTATTGCCCACCTCCAGGACTCAAGTCCGGCTAACCAGTTTCCCTGAATCACGTCATAATTGAAGCTATACTTACACTCAAACAACACGTCAAGTCACAAAAACCATTTCGCTCCACTTGCTCCTATCAAACATGCTCACGCACTCTTACTGGAAGTCTAACTTCCTCGCTCGCACACACAACCTCTTTAACAGCCCGTCTCCAGTCTTTTCTAGGACAACCTATACCCCGCCTTCCTTCTACTACAGATTTATATGCCCTCAAAGTCATTCTATTTTGTTTCAGCTTCTCTAATTGTCCGAAACACTTCAAAAAACCCTCCTCAGCCCTCTGGATAATACTTTTAGAAACCCCACACCTCCTTCCAGTCTCCATGCTACGAATTCTCTGCATACTATTCACAACACACATTGCCTTCACACACGACATCTGCACTGTTTGGTGTACCAAACAGTTCCGTCATGGAAAGAAACATAATTTAATTTTCTCTCTTGAAACATGATCAGAATACAGTATATAACACAAATTATAGGTTATACAAGCTCATAGGATTGCTCATTATGCCAGGTGGTTTCATGATGGATTGGTACTCCCCTAATTGTTGTTGCAGGGGTCGAGACTCATCTCCTGGCACTGCCTCTTCACTGGTCGCTACTAGGTTTTCAATCTCTCTCCTCCATGAGCTTTATCATACCTCGTCTTAAAACTATGTATGGTTCCTGCCTCCACTACATCACTTTCCACACTATTCCACTTCCTGACAACTCTATGTCTACGCAACAAAACTTCATGCTACGTCAGATGTGAATGGTTATATAACGCGTTTAGCTGTTATTGTACCATACAATGACAGCTACACAAGATTATGTGGTAACATAGGTAGTGGGGTTAAAGGATATTAGAAATATAAATTTGAATCATATAAATATCGGAATGGTATAGATGATTCCCAAATAATGCATATTAACCGACACTGAGAAGGATAGAAAACAATATTTAGGAAGAGATACTTCTGAGTACCCCTGGGAACATTCGAGTACTCAAGAAGAGAACATTTAAACAGACAAATAACACATTCGATTCCTTTCTTCTATTAATTAAAAAGGTTACACAGAATAACAGCAATCAAAATATATAGTATCCAATGAGAAACGTATTTTGTCAAGTCACATGACCTTTCTAAGCGGTTAGAAAAAGCTTGCGACTGGCTGTTATACCTTCTAATTTCTTAATACCTGACGGGGTTGGAACCGATCGTTGGGAAGAATTTCGAGTTTTCCCTGAAGCTAGTTAATATTTTTTCTCTGAGGATGAGGATCCTAAACAATATATATATATATAATATATATATATATATATATATATATATATATATATATATATATATATATATATATATATATATATATATATATATATATATATATATATATATATATGTCGTGCCGATTAGGTAAAACTGGTCAATTAGCAAGAACTCATTTAAAATTAAGTCCTTTCTAAAATTTTCTCTTATACGTTCAAAGATATATTTTTCATTTATATTAATGTAAAAATTATAATTTTGAACCAAGAGAAACTTTGAAAACTTACCTAACCTTACTACAACAAGCGCAATTTAATTTAGCCTAACCCAACTATATATATTTTAGATACGTTAACATTAATTTATTATTAAAACAAACACAATGAAATATATTTTTCGTTATGTTCAGAATGATTTTGGCGAAATTATTGCATACACAAATTTTCACTTGTCTTATATGGTAAGGAGTGTGTTGCTATTTAAGCCAAAATCGCAAGTTTTACCTAATCGGCACGACATATATATATATGTAGTATATATATATGTAGTATATATATATGTAGTATATATATGTCTGTCGTGCCGATTATGTTAAACTTGCGATTTTGGTTTAAATAGCAACGCTTATCTTGCCATATAAGACAGGCGAAAATTTGTGTATGCAATAATTTCGCCAAAATCATTTTGAACATAACGAAAAAAATATATTTCATTGTGTTTGTTTATTATTAAATTAATGTTAACGTATCTAAAATGTGGAGGATGGGCTCCAACGATAACGTGGACTGTATGTTACTTATCTTCTTGATGAATCCAAGAAGTCGCAGATATCCCCGACTCCTACACAAGGGAAACATCATTGGCCTCACTCTCCACAGGGCTGTAAGATAAACATCAAGGGATTATAATTATTGCCCCAAAGGAGTGTATGTCTATATTTCAGTCTTAGATGGACTGAAAGGCGTTTTACTCACTGTTTTGGACTAAAAAGTCCACGCATAACCGCCGTCAATAGGTAAAATTTAATGTTCTTGACTACAAGAACTGCGCAGTCCCCTGTTTGACCAGAACATCAAATTCTTACCTTGCTCGTGTAACTTTGAGCGATATACGGCGGAAATGCTGTCTTGATTGTAGAATGCCGCTGAAGAATCACCGTCTTGTTTCGATGGAGTTCACTTGCGATTGTCTCTACGTTCGTCTTTTTGCAGTAAGAAGCTGCGCACACTTCTAAATATACTGCAATGTTGATGTTATTCACTAAACGCACTGCAACAGAGTTCTTATCTTATTTCCCGACGTTAGTGGAGATTAAAATAACGGACGCCTACGACTAATGTCTATGTTGATTTACGTCGCTTCGCGCCACTTGACCCCTCGTGTCGAATGACCCGTTCTTGCGGTGGCCAAATTCAATCTGCCCCTCATGCTGCCTTTTGCAGTCTCGTGCAGCCACGTGATGCCACGAGGTGCCTCGTGGTGCTGTGGTCAGCACAATTCTTGACACACTGTTGACAGTACATCTGGCTTGAATTAAATTGGTTTTCTCAGCCAGACGCGCCTCCTCTGACCCTTTCCTAAGGGCAGAAAGGGTGAGGGCCCTTACCAAGGGTAGTAAGGGCGCATACCCCCCTCCTTTGGAGAATTTTCTCCACATAAAATATATTTAGTCGGGTTAGGCTAAATTAAAATGAGCTTGTTGTAATAAGGTTAGGTAGGTTTTCAAAGTTTCTCTTGGTACAAAATTATAATTTTTTACATTAACATAAATGAAAAAAATATATCTTTGAATGTATAAGAGAAAATTTTAGAAAGGACTTAATTTTAGATGAGTTCTTGCTAATTGACCAGTTTTACCTAATCGGCACGACATATATATGTCGTGCCGATTAGGTAAAACTGGTCAATTAGCAAGAACTCATCTAAAATTAAGTCCTTTCTAAAATTTTCTCTTATACGTTTAAAGATATGTTTTTTTCATTTATGTTAATGTAAGAATTTATAATTTTGTACCAAGAGAAACTTTGAAAACCTACCTAACCTTATTACAACAAGCGCAATTTAATTTAGCCTAACCCAACTAAATATATTTTAGATACGTTAACATTAATTTAATAATAAACAAACACAATGAAATATATTTTTTTCGTTATGTTCAGAATGATTTTGGCGAAATTATTGCATACACAAATTTTCACTTGTCTTATATGGCAAGGTGAGCGTTGTTATTTAAGCCAAAATCGCAAGTTTTACCTAATCGGCACGACATATATATATATATATATATATATATATATATATATATATATATAATATATAGGGAGGTACCACCTCTGGAGCTGTGCTAGGGAGCCATGTCCTGAGAGGAAAGAATTAACTAACTTCAGGGAAAATCGAAATTCTCCCCTAAGCTATTTGAAATAGTTTCTTCTCCTACCACCTCCCATATTCTTTATCGGTATATATGTGTACTATTTTGCTGCATTAATCTACATACTTGGAAGAATTAGGAGTATCATGTTTTCCAAGCTATGTGATGATCTTAAAGAATAGTTGGTAGATGTAACCTTGGTTAAGTTGTTGATGGAAGGGTTCAAGAGTTTAAGGATAGGTTACACGATTGTTACTCTGTTATATAATGTGTTACTTGCTTCACTTGCTACATTTCTTACTTACCTGGTTCAAGCATAAAATATTTTAATACAATGTGATGTATTAAATTGTATCACGAAATACTCAATAAATGTGACGCAATCTATTGTAAGCCTTAAAAAATAATCATTTTTTCCAGTTATAGATTTCCCAGTGAAATTATGCAGTAAATATACGATGCTCATTTAATAATTCCTATTTACTCGTCTTAACTCCCAATTTTTTATTTATAATGAAGTAAAATTTTCGATAAATTTTACTTGGCTGGAACCCGCTTATCAATAAGTGATCAAACTAGTTAACCAAAATTATATTTTAAAAAATAACAATAAGAAACTAAATTCGTCCATTAAATAACATATAAAACTAACTATTGTTTATAAGGTTCATCATCAGTGAATAAATTTAGATATAGAAGGAGTTTAAAAAATAAATGGTTTAGTAATTAATTTATAGATGTGTTAAGTGAAGACAACAAAGTGGAATGGTTGAGGAAATGTAAACTTATTATGAGACAGTACGAGCGGGGATAGAACACGCGGTCAGAGAGTCATAAAACTCCAGACCGACGCGCTAGCCACTGGGCCAGCAATCGTATCAGTATGATTTCGTAAGTCAAGGTTTCCATTGCATGGGGTAGTAGGAACCACTACGCATGACCAAGTAGGACCTTAGCAAGAATCAACAGGATTTTTTAGAAACATCTAATAAACCCCTCTTAGCATGAAGCAGTTGGATCTTAGCAAGAATCAACAGGATCTTCATAGCATGGTCCTGCAGCACATAAAGTCTAAGGCCTAACTAATTTATCTTATCACGAATTCTAAAATAAATTAATGAAAAGAATTAAGCTTCATTTAACCGAGTAATACTCACTGACTCATTGAATATATTTCTCATGTTTAAGCTATGAAAAAAAATAGATGGAACTCAGACAAACACACTACGTGATGCATGAAGATTCAACTTACACTCAGCCGACAGAGAGTTGCAGAACTTGCTCGCTGTTTGAGGGAGAAGTGACTCATGGGAAGCAGGAGCGAAGGGTTTTGTTACTACGCATCCAGCCAGGTGTTTTCTTATTGGTTGATAGTTTAGTGCTAGTCCATTAAAATCGGTTGCTGATTGGGCATTGATGCTGCCAGAAAATGTCTCAAATGAATTTGCTCGAAACTCATAATTTATGAAGCTTTTCTTAGTTTTGTGTGTTACTCTGTAACTTGTGATTATCACTTTATCAGGTCACAAACAGAGAGGACATAATAGAAAGGCTGAAATAAGTGAGGTTGGCATGTCATTTGAGTGATGTGAGGTTTGTAGGTAATGTGCGTATTAATTAGGATACTGATGAAATAAAACATTTATTTGGAAAAATTAAGGTTTATATGAAGAGTACACGGCAGTGTACTCTTCAAATATATTTTGATTCAGATAAAATTATAGTAATAGGTGAATGAAGAATGAGTTATTATGTAATAAAAAAATCTATCTCTCCCATCTTTGTTTCTACTGCCGGATATCGCACACATTCCTTCCATCTCTCTCTCTCTCTCTCTCTCTCTCTCTCTCTCTCTCTCTCTCTCTCTCTCTATCTCTCTCTCTCTCTCTCTCTCTCTCTCTCTCTCTCTCTCTCTCTCTCTCTCTCTCTCTCTCTCTCTCTCTCTCTCTCTCTCTCTCTCTTTTACACAGAATTTTCCAAGGTTAGGTTAGGGCTCAGAGCTGTTACCTACATCAGCTCATTTGAAAGACTTATTATTTATATCTCCCTCTCTTTCTCTCTCATTTACACAGGGTTTTGCAATTTGAGCATAAGGATTAATAACTTTATTTACAAGCTAAGAGCTGTTACTTACATCAGCTCATTTGAAAACCTTTTTATTGTTATGAAACAAACAAATATGGAACAGGATAAAGATGGAGCCATCTGTGGGTCAGCAGTTTCATTTGATCAACTGATTTTCTTTAGTTGATATCATTATGATGTTAGGTAAGACACATATGCAACAGTTATGTATCTTTATTTCGAAACGTTTCGCCTACATAGTAGGCTTCTTCAGTCGAGTAAAGAAACGTTGGTAGAAGCAGAAGAGCCTGGGAAATAGTATTTGAAGTTGAGAGGGACGCGACTTTTCAAAGATTACATTCTTTCTACTACTAGCGGCCTAAATCTCACCTCCTGACAGTATATGAGGCTCCATACGGTCACTTCAACTTCAATAACAACAATGCGACTAGCCGGGGATCAAACCCGTGTTGTTTTAGCCCGCCTTGTGATGAACGAAAATTTCACGACGCTATAACCACGGCACCATACTATCCTACAAGTCGCAGAGTTGTTATTGATTAAATACCATTCGTTCGTGGTTACAATACTATATATACTGCTTGGAGGCTAGTACCAAACAGGGAGTAGAATGAAATGATCTATGAGGCGCCACACCATCGTATGTCGTAGGATCACGGTACAAAACCTAATTCTGCT
>WNWK01024689.1:27500-29405 GCA_009830355.1 Cherax destructor
TTATCCCCCTTCCCTTTATATAAAGGAACTATACATGCTATCTGCCAATCCCTAGGTACCTTCCCCTCTTTCATACATTTATTAAACAAAAATACCAACCACTCCAACACTATATCCCCCCCTGCTTTTAACATTTCTGTCATGATCCGGTCAGTATCATCAACACAATGCTCACCAACGCTTCAGGAAAGGACAAAGCTCGTCTCCTAGCGGTGAAGGCACCACACTCAGAATATTTCCTTCTAGCCGTACCTAATTCCTCCCTGGGCACTCGACTCGACCCACAGGCCATTCGGATTGGTGTTGCTCTTCGCCTAACCGCCCCTATACTCACAAAACATAGGTGTATTTGCGGCAAGGCGACGGCTGATCAATTTGGACTTCATGGTCTCGTGTGTCACACATCATGAGGAGGTCAACGACATCATAAAGAGAAGCCTCGCTACAGCCCGTTGCCCAGCTCAACGGGAACCCCAAGTGCAGAGGTCTGATGGAAGTCAAAAGCGTCCTGATGGAGCCACTATGCTACCCTGGAAGGATGGTAAGCAGATTGCTTGGGACTACACCTGTGCCGCCACAATGGCAGACACCTACTTGCCATACTCCGTAGCTGAAGGGGGTGGAGCTGCCAGCAACAGGGAGACCCAGAAGACCCGGAAATATGAAGGCCTTCCCCTTTGCTATAACTTCATCCCAATAGGGTCGGAGACCCTTTGAGCATAGGGCAAGTGTGCTCTAAAGTTTCTCAAAGAGCTGGGTGAAAAACTCATCATAGAAACCAAGGACCACAGGGCGGCCAGCTTCCTCTTTCAGAGACTCAGTGTTGCGATCCAGAGTGGAAATGCCTGCAGCATTCTGGGCATGCGGCCCACTGCCGGGGAGCTGGACGAAGTATTTGTGATGTAGTTCTGAGTTGTGATCTATGTTGTTTTACTCCCTATTGTATTCATGTCAATCTATGTATTCTTGTCAATTTTGTATATATAAAAAATAGGGGGTGGTAGGAGAAAATTTTCAAACAGCTTCATGGAGAACTTTGAGTTTTCCCTTAAGCAAGTTTATTCTTTTCTCTGAGGGTGAGGGTCCCCAAGACAGTTCCAGAGGTGGTACTCTCCTATATATATATATATATATATATATATTATATATATATATATATATATATATATATATATATATATATATATATATATATATATATATATATATATATATATGTCGTGCCGATTAGGTAAAACTTGTGATTTTGGCTTAAAATAGAACGCTCACCTTGTCATATAAGACAAGTGAAAATTTGTGTATGCAATAATTTCGCCAAAATCATTCTGAACATAACGATAAAAAAATATTTCATTGTGTTTGTTTATTATTAAATTAATGTTAACGTATCTAAAATATATTTAGTTGGGTTAGGCTAAATTAAATTGCGCTTGTTGTAATAAGGTTAGGTAGGTTTTCAAAGTTTCTCTTGGTACAAAATTATAAATTTTTTTATTAATATAAATGAAAAAAAAATATCTTTAAACGTATTAAAAAAATTTTAGAAAGGACTTAATTTTAGATGAGTTCTTGCTAATTGACCAGTTTTACCTAATCGGCACGACAAAAAAAAATATATATATATATATATATATATATATATATATATATATATATATATATATATATATATATATATATATATATATACATATATGTAAAATGTAGGGAAAAAGGTTGAATAAAAATGTCTAATTGAGATGTTAATCTTCATTTATTATTTTTTACTGAATTGAACTTATTAATGAACAAAACAAAAAAAAAATTACTTTTCTGACATTTTTTTGGTATTTATTTTATGTTTTTTAAAAGTTTGCATTGTCATGTAAGATTTTCAAGATGTAATGTAGGATTGCTGACGATCTC
>WNWK01024690.1:0-29404 GCA_009830355.1 Cherax destructor
TGGATAATGAGAACTTTCAAAACCAGGGATGCCAAGCCCATGTTGAAATTTTCAGGTCGCTTGTTCTATCTAGGCTGGAATATTGCTGCACACTAACTGCACCTTTCAAGGCAGGTGAAATTGCTGACCTAGAAAATGTGCAGAGAACCTTCACGGCACGCATAACTGCGATAAACCACCTCAATTACTGGGAAGCTTGAAGTTCCTAAACCTGTACTCCCTAGAACGCAGGCGGGAGATACATTATTATATACACGTGGAAAATTCTCGAGGGATTAGTACCAAACTTGCACACGAGAGTCACTCCCTACAAAAGCAAAAGACTCGGCAGGCGATGTAACATCCCCCAATGAAAAGCAGGGTGCCACTAGCACATTGAGAGACAACACAATAAGTGTCAGGGGCCCAGACTGTTCAACTGCCTCCCAGCATACATCAGGGGATTACCAACAAACCCCTGGCTGTCTTCAAGCAGGCACTGGACAGGCACCTAAAGTCGGTACCTGAACAGCCAGGCTGGTTCTCGTTGGATTGTGTGCGGCAGCAAACAGCCGTTGATGGCCAGTCAACATGAGGCCTGGTCACAGACTGGGCCAATGGCCCGTGATGTCCCATCTTTAACATCCTGTCCCTGTGTGTGTAGTTCGAGTTGGAACTGTGTGTACTAGGTTGGAACTGTGTGCAGTTGGAACTGTGTGTACGGGTTGGACTGTGTGTACGAGGTTGGAACTGTGTGTCGAGGGTTGGATAAGGGACGGGGGTGGGGAGGGCGTTGACCCCTGGAACTCTCTCCAGGTATCCAGGTATACTCCAGGAGAGGATCCCAACTTCCAACTTTGAAGGCTAGTGCATCTTGCTTGGAAGAAAGTTTGGATTGCTATATTACAGTCGTCTTGTGCTGATTTATTGTTGTCTTCCCTCACACTTAGGAATTGAGTGGTTGTGCCTTGTGCTCAGAAATTGTGTATTTACACCTTGCACTTGGATTAGTTCACTTATTACCCCCTTACACTCAAAAGTAGTGCAGTTTCTCTGTCACACTCAGAAATAGTGTAGTTGCCCTTGGTTCCCTTGTTCACCCCATTCTTATAACCCATTGTACATCTTTGTATCATGTCACAATAAACTATTATTATTCTTTCTTTCAACACGTCAGCCATTTCCCACCGAGGCAGGGTGGCCCAAAAAAAAAAAACGAAAGTTTCTCCTTTTACATTTAGTAATTTATTCAGGAGAAGGGGTTACTAGCCCCTTGCTCCAGGCATTTTAGGCGCCTCTTACGACACGCATGGCTTACGGAGGAAGAATTCTGTTCCACTTCCCCATGGAGATAAGAGGAAATAAGAACAAGAACTAGTAAGAAAATAGAAGAAAACCCAGAGAGGTGTGTATATATATGCTTGTACATGAATGTGTAGTGTGACCTAAGTGTAAGTAGAAGTAGCAAGATGTACCTGAAATCTTGCATGTTTATGAGACAGAAAAAAGACACCAGCAATCCTACCATCATGTAAAACAATTACAGGCTTTCGTTTTACACTTACTTGGCAGGACGGTAGTACCTCCCTGGGCGGTTGCTGTCTACCAACCTACTACCTAGGACTATTATTATTATTATTATTATTATTATATTATTATTATTATTATTATTATTATTATTATTATTATTATTATTATTATAGTAGTTACCCATCATGCTCATGAATTCTTCAGTTACCTCTGTGTTCAGAAAAATAGTACAGTTAACTCTCACACTTGGAAATAGTGCAGCAACCCCTTACACTCAAAAGTTGTGCTGATACTCCTGTTTCTCAAAAATAGTGCAGTTATCCTATGGTAATAAATATTGCTGTTATCCCTCTTGCTCAGAAAAATAGTACAGTTGCTCTTTGCACTAAGAAATATTCTGGTTACCTCTCAATATCAGAAATAGTATGGTTTCCCTTGTACTCAGAAATATTGCAGTTACCCTTCATGTTTGGAAACAGTGCAGTTATCCCTCTCACTGTTACCCTTAGTGCTCTAAAACAGTGTGGTTACCCTGCACTTTCTTAAAGAGTGCAATCACCCCTTGTGCTCAGAGATGGGTCAGTTGCCCCCTCACTCATTCTTGTGGCTCAGTTGGTAGTGTCCTCAACTCACACTGAGGGACTGGGGATTGCTCCTTGGCACAGGTGAAATGTTGAACATATTTCCCTACACCTGCTGCCCCTGTTCACCTAGCAATAAGTAGTTACCTGGGTGTACTTGATGGGTGTTGTATCATGGGGGGGACTAGGTTAAAGGACTCCGATTGAAATAAAACACAGTCCCATATGATGTATGTACTTTATTGGGAGGCCTGGTCACAGACCGGGCCGCGGGGGCGTTGACCCCTGGAATTCTCTCCAGGTAGACTCCAGGATCTTGGGTGGTTAAACACCCAGGTTAAAAATCCAAACAAAGCTTATTCTTCAGATATACAGTGGTCCCCCGCCTAATGAGCACCCCGGAAATCGTACAATTATGTAAGTATAATATTGTAAGTGCTTGTGGAAGTGAATTTTTGGGGGTGTGAAATAGACTAACCTACGTGACATTATTTCTTAAGGAAGTAAATTCGTTTGGTAATTGTACTTGAGCAGGTTTCTGGAATGAATTTTGCTCGTTAGGCGGGGGACCACTGTACAGTGGTACCTCGAGTTACGAGCTTAATTCGTTTCAGAAGGCTGTTTGAGTGCCGATACCAAACGAATTTGTTCCCATAAGGAATAATGTAAATTAGATTAGTCCTTTAAGACCCCCAAAAATACACTTACAAAAGCACTTACAGAAATACACTTACATAATTGTTCGAGTTGGGAGCTGCTCGTAAGTCGAGGTACCACTGTACAGTGGTCCCTTGGTTTTCGTGCATCTCCAAACTCGAACATTTATGTAAGTGTATTTTCGTAAGTGCTGTTGGAAGTGTATTTTTGGGGGTCTAAAATAGACTAATCTACGTGACATTATTTCTTAAGGAAGTAAATTCGTTCGGTAATGGCACTTGAGCAGCATTCTGGAACGAATTTTCGGCGAAAACCGAGGGACCACTGTACTGGGATTATTCTTTGTACTAGTTTTGAGCATGAAGGGAACTCCTCTCACTCACAGATGTAATGCGGTTACCCTTCACGCAGTTATGCTGAATTAGTGCAACTACACATGGTGCTTTTAAACTGTCTGGCTACCCCTTGCATTCAGAAATATTGTAGTTACCTCAGAAAAGTGCAGTTGCCCCTTTTGCTAAAAAAAATTAGTAGTTACCTCACATGCTCAAAAAAAAAAAAAAAAAAGAAGGTGCAGTTATGCCTTGCACTCAGAAGCACTGCAGTTACCCCTCACACTGAAACAGCATGTTTACCCCATGCATTCAGAAATAGTGCAGTTACTCTTCATGCTGTTAAATACAGTGGACCCTCGGTTAACGAAAATAATTCATTGCAGAAGCCTGCTCAAGTGCCATTACCGAACGAATTTACGTCCTTAAGAAATAATGTCATGTAGGTTAGTCTATTTCAGACCCCCAAAAATACACTTCCACAAGAACTTACAAAATTATACTTACATAATTGCACGATTTCCGGGGTATTCGTTAACCGAGGGTCCACTGTAGTATTGTACCCCTAACACTTAGAAACTTGCAAATTACAGTGGAACCTCGGTTTTTGTATGTCCTAGTTTGTATGTAAAACTATAGTTATTCTCTATAAAATGTAGTTTTTGGTTAATATTTTTGGGTGTCTGGAACGGATTAATTGAATTTACATTATTTCTTATGGGAAATATTAACAAAAAATACATTTTATAGAGAATAACTATACAGTGGACCTCCGGATTACGTACTGCTCCAAACTCTAACAATTATGTAAGTGTATTTTTGTAAGTGCTTTTGTAAGTGTATTTTTGGGGGTCTAAAAGAACTAATCTAATTTACATTATTCCTTATGGAAACAAATTCGTTCAGTAACGGCACTTGAAAAGCATTCTGGAACGAATTAATGACGAAATCCAGGGGTCCACTGTAATTAATTTTAGTATTTTTTTTAGATGTAAGATTTGTATAAAAAATAATGGTATGGTAACTTAAATTTAACATCTCTTCTAATATCCTAACTAATGTCCAATACTCCTAACAATGTACATAACTCTTTCCTTAGGGTATGGGAAAATGCAGGGACAACAGAAGGACTAGTTGGGTGTCTGCGCTCAGTGAGGATCAACGGGAGACCCCTGGACCTAGTTTGGCCTGGCTCTCCACATGTGGTGAAGGCAGAGCATGTGGGCGAGTGCTCTGCTTCCCCTTGTGCCTCTCTCCCGTGTCTCAACCAAGGCTCTTGTAGACCTACTGATGATGGCCACTTTAAGTGTCTCTGCATACAAGGATACACTGGTCAGTACCAACTCCAGAATAGGCTCTCTTTTCATGGGTATTTTTTTCATTTCACCTGAGGGATTCTCACTGAGCTGATAGCAACTCTATAAAATGAAGTTTTAATATACAGTACAAGTGCCAAGAAATCTGACAAGTTCCAATAAATTGGTCAGTTTTTTTTTTTTACATATAAAATTATTCTCCATGGGGAAGTGGAACAGATTTCTTCCTCCATAAGCCATGAGTGTCGTAAGAGGCGACTAAAATGCCAGGAGCAAGGGGCTAGTAACCCCTTCTCCTGTATACATTACTTAAGTTAAAAAGAGGAACTCTTTTTTCTTTTTGGGCCGCCCTGCCTCGGTGGGATACGGCCGGTGCGTTGAAAGAAAAGAAAGAATATATACAAGTATGACTCAGAAATGTGTTTATTCATGAGGCAGAGATTGGAGAGTATAAAAAATGATCATAACCTATATTGTTATGAAACCAGCTGTTTATGGACACCTAGTGTCTTATTAGTATTTAACCCTTTGGGGGTCCAATGACCCTCTCCGAAAATCGTTCTCAGGATCCAATAATTTAAAAAAAAATAATAATATTTTTTTCTTATGAAATGATAGAGAAGCTTTTTCCAATCATAACGCCACAAAAATTATGAAATTTTATCGAAACCTAACGGAATTATGCTTTCGCGAAGTTAGCGGTATCGATGACATTTACGCATCGTCGATTTCACCCACTTTGAGCCCTATTTTCGGCAAATTCCAATGTT
This sequence comes from Cherax destructor, assembly GCA_009830355.1. NCBI lineage: Eukaryota > Metazoa > Arthropoda > Malacostraca > Decapoda > Parastacidae > Cherax > Cherax destructor. The sequence goes on from WNWK01024690.1 coordinate 5,166, forward strand.
TCAGTCTACTAAAATTATAGCTATTTCGCTAGAACTCCATTTCTTCTATCGATTGAATACAAGAAACTGCCTATTTACCAATTTCAACTACCCAAAATAGTGGTCAGAAAATGGCAATTTGGCCAATTTCTCACAAATTTCAAACGATGCCAATTTCAAAATAGGGTCCAGAATAAACAAGGCAGACATTCCTGGCACTAAAATAACATCTTCTCTGTTCATTAGTCACGTCTCCAGGCCCCTCTTACATTACTTTTGCTTTCCATTTTGAATTTTTATTCTCACAAAAAATAGAAGATTTACTGTTATGTATACAACTGCATCATTGTAAAAATGGTATAAATAATATCAGTGCACTTGTGCAAGAATATTAGACTCACCAGTTGATGTGTATTGGACACATGGTGTGATTTGTTTACTCTTGAACATCGGACAAAATCGAACATTTTCACTACTTTGCGCTCAGTTTCAAGGTACTTGTCATCGTGAAACCAGTCAAAATTATCTCTATTTCTGTAATATATCATCTATTCTATAAAATGAGACTAAGAAAACGAGAATACAAGCATAAATACCATACGAAAATATAGACTGCAAAGCCGCTGTTTTAAACCAAAAACATGGTCAGAGTTTTTTTTTCCTCATTATGCACTGTGTGGTGCAGGAATTTTTTTATACTGCACACACTGACCGCACAGACCCATTCTCTCACATCTAGGCCTAACAGCTTGTTTCTGCTTGATTTGAGGGCGCTAGAATTTAGGCATACTAGTACGTCCAAACCCTGGGGCGTAAGCCGTACTAGTACGACTGAAACCTCGAAAGGGTTAACATATGAAGGGGAGAGGCAGTATCGAGAGTTTAAATGTTTTAATAAAATACAACATTTCCTTATTATCCAAGTTCCTTTCTTGTAATACAGGTAATGTGCTATTTTTAAATACTTTATCATTAATTTAATGACCAAAGTTGTCATTTATAACCTTTTATGGTTATCATAATTTGATTATTGAAATGATGGGAAGCACGAAAACCATAAGATTCATACAGTGCCTGAGGAACCTGAGGAATGCAGGATAATCAAGTTTGATTCAATGAGCTAGAGCTACCTATATAGTAATTAGTTGAATTAAAAAGCCTTGAAGGGATTTATTGTTATAGCCAGTAAAAAATAATCCAAAACTATTTAATGATACAGTATAATGCAAATCTAGAGTTAAGTGAGATTAAGCTTCTGTATCTTTCTAAGTTTATGATTCTAAGTTCAGAGGCATATTTGACATACTATACAGTGGACCCTCGGTTAACGAAAAAAATTCATTGCAGAAGCCTGCTCAAGTGCCATTACCGAACGAATTTACGTCCTTAAGAAATAATGTCATGTAGGTTAGTCTATTTCAGACCCCCAAAACTACACTTCCACAAGAACTTACAAAATTATACTTACATAATTGCACGATTTCCGGGGTATTCGTTAACCGAGGGTCCACTGTATTGATACACACTATATAGAAACTTACAGTAAATATAAATTTTATCTTTAGATGTACAATATACAAGCTTAAAAAAATGTTTTATACAGCTTGTTGCATTGCTTCTCCATTAGACAGTGATCAATAGTTTAAATGTAATTTTTCTCAACATACTGTACTCTGTTGATATTTGTAAGTTGGCTTTTTTTTTTTTTTACAATACTCCAAGGTACTGTTCATTAAAAAAAACTTCAAGCACAGTATTTTTTTTAATAATTTCTACTGCTTAAATACAGCATTTTAAGTTGTATCAGAAAGATTTCCAGTTTTTCTCCATTGTAACTGTTGTTATTATTCCAGGAGAGAGGTGTGAGGTACGTTTAGACCCCTGTGAAAGTCAGCCATGCCAAGCTGGTGCCTCCTGTGTAACCCTTCCATCTGAGGGTTTCCTCTGCAAGTGTCCCCCAGGCAGAACTGGCACTCTGTGTGACCAAAGTGAGTTCCTTTTTTTTAAATTTCTGTCACTTGGCTTTTACTGACAATGATTTAGACTACAGTGGACCTCCAGTGTTCGTAGTCATTGGAGTTCGTAAAATTCGGAGTTATGTAGTAACATTTTTTGTAAAAATACAGTGGACCCCCAGTTTTCGTGATGCTCCAAACTCGAACAATTATGTAAGTGTATTTTTGTAAATGCTTTTGTAAGTGTATTTTTGTGGGTCTAAAAGGACTAATTTAATTTACATTATTCCTTATGGGTACAAATTCGTTTGGTAACGGCACTTGAACAGCATTCTGGAATGAAAAAATCACGAAAACCGGGGGTCCACTGTATTGGTTCGGTGATCATAGATCCGCTCGGAGATAGTAATTCGTCTGGGACGCGTACGCCCGGCCCGAGTGGCCCGACACATCATTCTCAGTCTGTGTGCCATTGTTTACCAGCGAGTGAAGGTCATCCCACGCGTTCATATGATACATTTCGTCATTATTCCATTGTTTTTAGTGCTTGCAACTGCTAAATAAGCCACCATAGGCCCAAAGAAAGCTCCTAGTGCCAGCCCTGTGGTAAAGAGTGTAGCAGGCATGCAGGGAGTATAGCAGGCATGCAGGGAGTGTAGCAGGCATGCAGGGAGTGTAGCAGGCATGCAGGGAGTGTAGCAGGCATGCAGGGTGTAGCAGGCATGCAGAGTGAGCATGCAGGAGTGTAGCAGGCATGCAGGGAGTGTAGCAGGCATGCAGGGAGTGTAGCAGGCATGCAGGGAGTGTAGCAGGCATGCAGGGAGTGTAGCAGGCATGCAGGGAGTGTATCAGGCATGCAGGGAGTGTAGCAGGAATGCAAGGAGTGTAGCAGGCATGAAGGGAGTGTAGCAGGCATGCAGGGAGTGTAGCAGGCATGCAGGGAGTGTAGCAGGCATGCTGGGAGTGTAGCAGGAAGGCAAGGACTTCTTACCTGATGTCTTTATGGAAGGGGATTCCCCTTCCAAACAATGAAAAAACTTTCATCCTCTCCCCTCCTCCCGTCTTCCACACATCAACAACTCTTCAATAAAGGTAAGTGACATGTTATTATACAGTGGACCCCCGAGTTTCGTAAAAACTTCACTCCTGAAGTCTGCTCAAACGCCATTACCGAACGAATTTACCCCCTTAAGAAAAAATGTCACGTAGGTTAGTCTATTTCAGACCCCCAAAAATACACTTCCACAAGCACTTACAATATTATACCTACATAAGTGTACGATTTCCGGGGTTTACGAAACTCGGGGGTCCACTGTACTTTTATTCTTCATGTCTCATTGTTTTCTGTGTAATTTAATGTATTTTAATGTACAAAAAAAAATTATTTTAATACTTTTGGGTGTCTGAAACGGATTAATTGAATTTCCAAATATTCAATTATTCGGAGTTAGTAATATTCGGTGTTAGTAACGCTTTCTGGAACGGATTAATTACGAACTCCGGGGGTCCACTGTAGTTAGATTGAGGAGTGCCCAAAACGTTCTGCATAACTATGGGCTTTCTACATGCAGTCCAGTGTCACCCATTTCTGTATAAACAATGTGTCATGTGGAAAATTTGAAAAATACTGTACATATATGTAATTCCTTTCTAGAAAATAGAATCTATATTCCTAATGTGATCATATCTAAGCCCTTATATCACTTTTTTTTTCCACAATCACGTGGTAGCTCTTGCTTACTGGACTCTAGTAGCAGTATTTTATATCTGTTCTTCATTCTAGTAAATGCCAAATCTTGGACTGATTATATTCTTATTAATCTGTCCAGCTGTCTTCATTACACGTCGACAGTCAAGCAGCAGTGTCCTATAGCTCGATTGCTAGCACACACATCTCACACACTGAGGTCTGGGGTTTGATCCCCGGTATGGCTGGAAAACATTAGGAAGTGTTTCCATAAGTCTTCTGCTGTCCCTGTTCACCCATCAGTAAAATGGGTACCTGGGTGTTAGTCGACTGGTGTGGGACAAAACTGACCTAATTTGCCTGAAATGCTCTGAATAACAAGGGGCTTTTTATATAGTTGTATGTCATTGATGTCAACTAGGCCTGTATGCCTTGTACATGTACTTGTAGAAATAAAGATATTATTATCAGTTTTCTGTTTTCACACACTCTTTTGGTACCTGCTTGATCCTCCCAATTTGTGTCACTTCACTGACATTTGCCACTATCAGTAGATGGAAAACTTTCTGTTTGCATAAATAATTTTCAGTGTTTTTTTTTTTCTTTTTTATCTCAATGGCCATCTCACACCAAGCTTGGTGATTCAAAGAAGTAAATGCATTCACCATCATTCATTCAGTTCTGTCTTGCCAGAAATGTGCTGATATCACAATACAGATTACCAATGTATTAATATTGGTAGAATTACCGACAATATGTTAAGTAAAAGGACACAAATGCAACTAATGTGACATTTTATTGTGGCAACGTTTCGCTCTCCAGGAGCTTTTTCAAGCCGGCTTGAAAAAGCTCCTGGAGAGCGAAACGTTGCCACAATAAAATGTCACATTAGTTGCATTTGTGTCCTTTTACTTAACATACAGATTACCCTCTGACTTTATCATCCCCACTCCTCCTTCAGAATTCAGCCACTGCAGATGACACCCGAATCTGTATGACAGTGTCCACCGTTGAAGACACTGCAAGACTCCAAGCAGACATAAACCAAATCTTTAAATGGGCTGCAGAAAACAATATGAAGTTCAATGATGAGAAATTTAAATTACTCAGATATGGAAAAGTGAAGAAATTAAAATCTCATCGGAGTACAAAACAAATTCCAACCACACAATAGAGCGAAAACCTAATGTCAAAGACCTGGGAGTGATCATGTCAGAGGATCTCACCTTCAAGGACCATAACACCGTAGCAATCGCATCTGCTAGAAAAATGACAGGATGGATAATGAGAACCTTCAAAACCAGGAATACCAAGCCCATGTTGACACTTTTCAGGTCGCTTGTTCTATCTAGGCTGAAATATTGCTGCACACTAACTGCACCTTTCAAGGCAGGTGAAATTGCTGACCTAGAAAATGTGCAGAGAACCTTCACGACACGCATAACTGCGATAAACCACCTCAATTACTGGAAACGCTTGAAGTTCCTAAACCTGTACTCCCTAGAACGCAGGCGGGAGAGATACATTATTATATACATGTGGAAAATTCTCGAGGGATTAGTACCAAATTTGCACACGAGAGTCACTCCCTACGAAAGCAAAAGACTCGGCAGGCAATGTAACATCCCCCAATGAAAAGCAGGGGTGCCACTAGCACGTTGAGAGAAAACACAATAAGTGTCAGGGGCCCAAGATTGTTCAACTGCCTCCCAGCATACATCAGGGGGATTACCAACAAACCCCTGGCTGTCTTCAAGCAGGCACTGGACAGGCACCTAAAGTCGGTACCTGACCAGCCAGGCTGTGGTTTGTACGTTGGACTGTGTGCGGCCAGCAGTAACAGCCTGGTTGATCAGGCTCTGATCCAACATGAGGCCTGGTCACAGACCGGGCAGCAGGGGCGTTGACCCCTGGAACTCTCTCCAGGTATACTGCACTTCCCGCCTCCAGAACTTAAGTCTGCCTAGACAGTTTTCCTGGCTTCCTTTGTTACCTTGCCTACACTCAACAGCACATCCATTTAAAACCACTTGTTTCCTTCACCCCTATCTAATATGCTCACACAGACCTGCTTAATGCTCAAGAACCTAAAGCTCAAAGCTTCCTTTACTCTCATCCATTCAGCAGTTCCTGCCACCCTAGATTTATACATCCTCTTCATCATCTGATCCCTGTCCATCTTTAAATGCTCAAACCATCTCAGCAACCTCACTGCCTCTGGCAAGACAGTGAGTGTGAATGATGGTGAAAGTGTTTCTTTTTTGGGTCACCCTGCCTCTGTTGAAGATGGCCAGCATGTTAAAATAATTTTAATAATTTCAAAATTATTATGCATAAAAAAATACGAAAATCTGAAGGGCCATAGGATGCACAATATTCCTGGCAAAACTTATTCTTGTCTTATAATTTACTTAGGTTTTTAAGGGTCTAATACAAGGTATTGATAGGAATTTAAAACAAAAGATACAAATTACTAAACTCATAATTTAAAATAAAAATGTTGTAATTGTCTACTTATCAAAGGATGATTTCTAAATCTAATGTATCTTGTTTCTTTAAATGAAACTGTGTAAAAATGTTACACATGGAATAACTGTATAACTCACTAAATAGACAGGATTCAAACCTAAGGTATATTGGTTATAGAACCAGTTTGCTAATTTTAAGACTGGCTTCCCATGGGTTTGAACATTGTGCATTCAATTTGTTCACACTTGTGTTTTAGAATTTTGATAGTTAATGACTGTATACCATAGATTTGGAGTGAAAATAAATGGGACTGGTGTGTGTCTGGAATGCAACCATAGTTTTCCCAAATAGTTTATTCTAATTTTCTATTTGATGTGTTGATTCAGTTTGTGGTTTTCCATCACATCACTACACAAATCAAGTGTTTACTGTATAATATTTATAAATTTGTTATTGTTATACAGTGGTCCCTCGGTTTTCGTGCATCTCCAAACTCGAACATTTATGTAAGTGTATTTTCGTAAGTGCTGTTGCAAGTGTATTTTTTGGGGGTCTGAAATAGACTAACCTACGTGACATTATTTCTTAAGGAAGTAAATTCGTTCGGTAATGGCACTTGAGCAGCATTCTGGAAACTAATTTTCGGCGAAAACCGAGGGACCACTGTATATCATAGTTAAATTATGCAGACCTCATGCCTGCTTAATCTTTACAGTGGACCGCACTCTTCGGGAGTCAGTTATTCCAGACTTCGATGGTGATGCCTATCTTGAACTCCCAACTCTAGAGAATGTCGGCAACTCTTTAGCCTTGGAGATCTGGTTTCTTACTAGATCTCCAGATGGTGTCCTGCTCTACAATGGACAGATGGGTGGGGGAGGAGACTTCATTGCCTTAAATCTTCGCAATGGACATGTTGAATTCTCCTATAACCTTGGCTCTGGTCTTGCAACTCTAGTGTGAGTAATTTCCCATTGAATCCACTTTTTCCCTGTTTAATGGTTTTCTTAGGGTATCTTATGCAGTATTTTGATAAGTTGCATTATAGTTTGTACTTTAGACAATATTATTAAATATCTATGGGGTAGGAATATTCAAGGAGATGAGAATGGGGCATGATGGTTATAAATCAACTATCAGGCTCTTGTAAGTCCCAGTTCCTAGTTCTGCACCTCATATTTTCACCTTTTAAGAAGTATCCGGTGTTTACCACTTCCATGTCTGATCTTTGTTATTCAGATTAATATCACAAAATTAGACCTGCTTCCTACACAGAATCACCAATTATAATGTGTTGTTTCAGATTCAGGCTGAAGTAAGTAGTGGACCACTGGTGTAGGTGGTAAACTTCAGGTCAGAGTGAGCAACATGAACAAGCACAATTTGTTCCTGAACTTACTCTGGCACAAGTAACGTCTCTTTAGCCACTCTCACGCTCTTGGTCTGGACCTGTGCTGTATCTGAGCAGTGATTGATGTGCTCAAGCTTGTCTGGGATATACTGATATATTAAATCAATGTCATTAAGTCATAATCATAGCAAATAACTTTAGTAAAGAGTTAATGTAGCTCATGACAAAAAGTAAAACAAAGAAGCAAATTACTGTATAACAGGTCTGAGAGCCATGACCTGGCTTAAACTATTCCCTCAACCACCTTTGTAGTTGCACTTGCATGCCTTTGCACTAGCAACAAATAATCAAATTTGGAAGAATTAACAAGTTGAGCTTTATAAGTACAGAATAATTAATCGTAATGTATCAGATATTTTTTCAAATCTGCAGATTAGCTCTTAATTTCGATGGAATATGACTGATTAAAAATAAATGTATGCCAAAACTCTATATTAAAGATAATATACTGTTTATACAAAGCAAGTCAATAAAACGAATTAAGGGTACATAAAATAGAATGAAGGAGATACAGATATTCACAATAGGAAATAAATTATTTCGTCACTAAGCAGTGCAACTCATTCTTATTAGTTGAACACTAATAGGCCAGGGGTCCCCAACCTGTGGCTCAAGGCTGCAAGTGGCCCTTCTAGGAAACGGATGCGGCTCTCACGTGAAATTATTAATTCACTTTTTTATGTAGGCTCTGCATTGCATAGTATCAGCAAAACTGTGCGGCCCTCACCACACATTTGACTATCAGATGTGGCCCACTTTTGTTGGAAGGTCAAGGACCACTGCTGTAGGTGATATATACATCTTTCAATATAGGCTTTTTTAGCATGATTGTATTAATAGCAATCCAAAGCATTCAATAAATACATTATAAGAATGACATACAATTCATTGTGGTAGGTATTGTTAGCCTGGATATAGTTGCACTTGCTGCAGTAGTTTCAGGAAGCAATTAAATTTTCATATCACTTTACTTTAGTGTACACTTTATCAAATGTATGTTTGTAATAATAATAATATTGTAATAATATTGGTAGAATTACCGACAATATGTTAAGTAAAAGGACACAAATGCAACTAATGTGACATTTTATTGTGGCAACGTTTCGCTCTCCAGGAGCTTTCTCAAGCCGTTACAAGCGATACATGGACACAGTGGGCTATTATATACTCTCAAAGTGAGGTGAAATATTAGTGGTGGTCGAGGTAGTAGTAGTAGTAGTAGTAGTAATACAATAAGGTAGAACAATCAATATGCACATGAGTAAAAGGTGATAAAACAAATACTTGGGTAGTATAACAATAGGTTAGACAAATATTTTTGCTGGAGGTTGAAATATAGAAGGCCTGTAGGAGTGTTCCACATCTACGATGTGCTTGTGTTGAATTAGCAGGAGAGACTATGTGATGGTATGGTTAACTGTTTTCAGGAGGATTCTTGCTAAGACTTCAGAGATGGTGAAGCTGCCTTTGTTTTGTTTAATGATTGTAGATGTGGAACACTCCTACAGGCCTTCTATATTTCAACCTCCAGCAAAAATATTTGTCTAACCTATTGTTATACTACCCAAGTACAGTGGACCCTCGGTTAACGAAAAAAATTCATTGCAGAAGCCTGCTCAAGTGCCATTACCGAACGAATTTACGTCCTTAAGAAATAATGTCATGTAGGTTAGTCTATTTCAGACCCCCAAAACTACACTTCCACAAGAACTTACAAAATTATACTTACATAATTGCACGATTTCCGGGGTATTCGTTAACCGAGGGTCCACTGTATTTGTTTTATCACCTTTTACTCATGTGCATATTGATTGTTCTACCTTATTGTATTACTACTACTACTACTACTACTACCTCGACCACCACTAATATTTCACCTCACTTTGAGAGTATATAATAGCCCACTGTGTCCATGTATCGCTTGTAACGGCTTGAGAAAGCTCCTGGAGAGCGAAACGTTGCCACAATAAAATGTCACATTAGTTGCATTTGTGTCCTTTTACTTAATAATAATATTGCACTTGTTATTGAACTCCCTGCATATATTTAATAGCATCTACATAATTATAATACAGTAACCATTTAATATAGTTTTGGCAGTAAAGTATTTATTGATCAGATATTCCTGAGTAATAATGCCATGGTATTTATTGCTATCCATAAGTATCTTTCCTGCTGCATATATTATCCCTTTAACTCTTTCCAACAAGGTAATGCCCAAAGTACCCAGCACAGCTTCTATCCAGTGCGGGTCCATGCCAGTCCTCGACCACCACATGTTCGAAATTTTACAATATGCACATCACCCCAAGGTGTCTGATTGCTGAACTTTTTCTTTATTCGAACATCTGCCAAGAGGACCTTATACTTTCTCTTCTTAAAGGCTGAATGCATCAAATTGATTTCCTGGTACCATCACACACATTTTGCCAAGCTCACACGCCACAGTTCTGTACCACACACTAGATTATTACTCAGGTTGAAATAAAACTTTTTTTTTTAGTGAGTTCGTTTTGCACTGTATTTTTTTGCTGAGTAATTAATTATTTTCTACATTTTATTTAAGCTAAATAACCATATAATTGATTTGTACTGTATCTTCTTGGATATTTTTCACTTTTGTTTTTGTTATGTTTTTTGCCTCATTTGGCCATTACCAGCTTGTACGTGTGTGTCTTGTCCTGTTGAGGATAATTAAGGTAATACATATTTATTATACTCAGAAATTAATACTGTCCCCATTTGTATGCTACTTTGCAACAGAATTTGGTTCACAGTTCATTTGTATAGTCAGTTACTGTCAAAAGAAGCTTAGCGAACAGATCATGTCAGAAAGGATCAGCATTTATTAAATAATGTACATAGAAATTAAAATCTTTAATGTCATAATTTGTTACATAGTCAGAATTTTGATTCATATATACTCCACCTTACAAATTATGAATGCCAGTAACTCAGCCATCCAGAATGAAAAAAATTCCACCCTAACTTTCATTATCCTCCTGTTTACAGGAGTCCCAATCGAGTGCCACTGAACACCTGGCATGTGGTTCGTGTGCGCCGCAAGAAGAGGCGTGGCATCCTGAGACTTAATCAGGGTCGGAGGGTCATGGGCAAGAGTGGGCCTAGGCTAAAGGAACTCAACCTCAATCAGCCACTTTATCTTGGAGGCCTTGAGTAAGTTCAGCACTATATTACAGTGTTCACTCATAACAATTTCATTCCCAGCCTTATTACAAGTGTGAGAAATGCCATTTAGAGAATCATCTACAGTCAACCCCCGGATTACGATGGCGGCAGATTATGCTAAAATCGGTTAGCGATACATTTTTCCGTCAAAATATTGGCTCAGTTTACGATGATCCGCTCGGAATACACTATTCATCCCGGACTCGTACGCGTGGCCCAGCTGGGCCCGGGCACTCCACGGAGCGTCAGTGTGCTATTGTTTACAAGCGAGCGACCACCACCCACGCATTCATACCAGTATATTGTCATTATTCCACTGTTTTTAGTGCTTGCAACTGCTAAATAAGCTACCATGGGCCCCAAGAAAGCTCCTAGTGCCAGCCCTGTGGTAAAGAGTGTAGCAGGGATGCAGGGAGTGAAGCATTCATGCAGGGAGTGTAGCATTCATGCAGGGAGTGTCGCATTCATGCAGGGAGTGTAGCATTCATGCAGGGAGTGTAGCATTCATGCAGGGAGTGTAGCATTCATGCAGGGAGTGTGGATTAAAAGAAAAAGGCCAGTAACCCCAGAAAAGAACTTGCCACCTGCAGTGTTAATGGAAGGGGATTCCCCTTCCAAACACTAGCATACTACTCCATCCTCTCCCCTCCTCCCGTCTTCCACACATCAGCAACTCTTCAATAAATGTAAGTGACATGTTATTGTACTATTATTTATTTATTTCCCATAAAATTGTGTGTAATTTAATGTATATTTAATGTACAAAAATATTTTATTTTAATACTTTTGGGTGTCTGGAACAGATTAATTTTATTTCCATTATTTCTTATTGGGAAAATAGATTCGGATTACGATATTTTTGGTTAACGATAAGCCCTCTGTGGAACGGATTAATATCGTAATCCGGGGGTCCACTGTAGTTCATAAAAAGACAAGAAAATGGAGAATTTAAATATTGCACTTTTTCTTTATTTCGAACACTTTATTAAGGAGGTAATGTTTAGTTAAGAATTTCACAAGTAAATAAATTGTTTTCTTTTAAAATTTAGCTTTTTTCCCTTTCCTGAGGATATAATCAAGACAATATATTCAAGAATTAACCAAGACTTCCATTTGGTTCAGATTTTACCATTATAAATATCTTTTAAGACAATCAAAACACTTTTAAGTAATTTTTTTTTTAGTTGTTGTGGTTGTTTACTTTGGGATGTTCAGCCTCCAAAAATTAATAATTGTACAGTAGTGTATGTTCTTCCTGTTTGAAAAATAAAACATGTTCTCCATCACAGAAACAAACAGCTATTTCTTTGTGTAGTAAAAAGTGTAGTTTACATGTAATAAAATATTGTTAACCACAAAGAAAGCCACTAGCATGCCTGTGCATTTCGGGCAGACTAATACTAATGCTTACACACTGCTTAAGATTAGACATAAATTATTGAGTGGTAAATTTTAATTATGTATTACGTACTACAAAAAGAGAGGTAGCAAAAATATTACAATTAGTACAACTTACAATAGAGGTAGCAAAACATTACAAGTAGCATAATTTACAATAGTACAATTTTAAGTGTATATTAATATTAAAAACTGATTTAGGGATCTTAAGTTAACTGGGAGTTATTAAGTAGAAAAGATGTCACCTCTTCAGTAACAAAACAAGATGTTCTTTCTACCTTCAAAAACTAATGATATAATTTTGTTCTCAGGAACTACACTAAGGCACATCCAGACTCTGGGGTTACCATGGGTCTTAATGGAGCCATTCAGCGCCTTCTTGTCAATTCAGAAGTCTTTGACAACTTGGATGAGCGAGCCACAGGTGGTCGAGGTGTCCGCAGGTAATGAAAGCATGATATTGTTTGGTAATTTGTATAGCTGTAGGACAATAGTGAGTTTCAGACTAGTATTTTTTCATAAGGGATAGAGGAGGGAGGGGAAAATGTGATATACAGTACCTGCAGAAATAATCCGAACCTCCCCTTTATTATAAGTAAAGTTGTTAAAAAGCAACAATATAAATATTATAGAACAAAAACTGTAATAATTGTTGTAGCTCAGCTACAACAAAGCCCACCCTCACCCACCCACCCACCACACCAACCTCCACAACCACAATCTCCACATCCACCTGTCAATATCCAGTATCCACCAATAGACCACACCTGGGATTGGCAGGAAGCTGCCAATTTTGTTCCCAATCCCCATTACTTTGATGAAAGTCAAAGTGGAAAATGGCCATCTTGTACACTTGGGAACAATGCCACTGAACTGGAATGTTTCGAGTTATTCTTTGACGAACCCCTGATGGAAATTATTGTCTTGAAAGCAACACATACTACAAGTACACCATGGCAAACACAATTCTTTCACCAAGATCACAACTACACCAGTGGAAAGAGACAACTGTGGCTGAGATGTATCTTTTCTTTGCCACAATAATGCTTATGCCACATGTGTATAAGTACAGTGTCAAATCATACTGGTCGACAGACCGCCTGATTGCAACCCCAGCTTTCAGTGATATAATACCAGTGAATCGATTTGTGCTACTATTACGTATGCTACACTTCTCAGACAAAACCAGGCCTGACAGAAAAGACAGGTTATATAAGATTAGGAATGTATTTATGTATCTGAAACAGAAATTCAATAGTATGTATTTTTATCCCTTCAGAAAGCTTGTTATTGATGAGTCTTTGATTTTGTTCAAAGGTAGACTGTCGTTCAAGCAGTATGTACCAAGCAAGAGGAAACGCTTTTGTATAAAGGTGTTTGTACTTTGTGATTGCTACAGTGGTCTTGTATTGGATATTATTGTGTACTCTGGAAGTAATACATTGCAAAATACCAGGAAGTTATTGGATATCTCTGGTGATGTGGTTAGAACAATGATGGAACCATATCTTGGTAAGGGGCATATATTATATACTGATAACTGGTACACAAGCCCCTTACTGTGATTTTTTGCGAGTGAACATGACAGATGTGTGGTACAGTGCATGCAAATCGTAAGCATATGCCTAGGTTCAACACAGGCACTCATAGAGGTGAGGTGCAGGCGTTTGCTGCCAATGACATCATGGCATTTCGGTGGCATGACAAACGAGATGCCAGACACTGGCAGGCAGAATAGAGACCAATGAACCCATTCTAAAACCTGCAGCTGTGATGGACTACACCCTCAATATGCACTCAGTGGACAAATGTGACATGCAAATTGGGTTTGCTGATTGTGTTTGCAAGAATTATAAGTGGTACATAAAACTCTTTTTTCATCTTGTGGACATTGTCATGCTCAGTGCTTATAATATGTATAAGTTGAAGACCAGAAACAAACCACCATATGGTCAGTTTTGTTTGTCTGTCATCAGACAAATATTATTCAAGTACCAAGTAACAACACCTGCAATAGAACACCGCCTGCAAACTGATCAACAACTACCCTCTCGTCTGAGGCCTGGTGATCACTACCTAACACAACTGCCTGCTACTACTTTGAAGAAAACTGCTCAGAAGAGGTGTTTTGTCTGTGCACATACAAAAAATACCCACAAAAACGCAGACAATCGTTTTATGTGTGAGGAGTGTAAAACACCACTGTGAATGAAACCAAGTTTCAAAGAGTTCCACAAGCTGCAGAGCTTCTAGGAACATGTACAGTGACTATGTGTGTACGTATATATAATATAGAAAAATAGTAATAAAAAACATTTTCTATTGTTGGTTTGTGTAAACATGTTTTGTAAACAATATAATGACAATGTTTGTGCGCTTATTGTGTAGCATACAACGAGTGAATATAAACAAAATATGCCTTATATTGATTTCACAGGCCATAAAAGTTACTTGAAAAAATAAAATGCTAAAAAATAAAAAAAAAGTAGAAAAAAATTAAATAAACAATTACCGCGTGACCGACAGTCGGCGATGTTGCTGTAAGCGGTTCACTTTCTGTCAACTTCACGCCTCCATATCTCGGTAAGTACAGTGGTACCTCGAGTTACGATATTTTTTCGTTCGAGAATGCTGTTCAAGTGCTATTACCAAACGAATTTATCCCCATAAGGAATAATGTAAAATAGACTAGTCCTTTTACACCCCCAAAAATATACTTACAAAAGCATTTAAAAAAATAAACTTACATAAAAGGGCGATTTTGGGGACCATCGTAACTCGAGGTACCACTGTATTGATCACAAAATTCTTTTGTTTGGCCTATAACGCTCGCAAAAACATTCTCTTATCATTTCATAAGAATTTTTTTTTTTTTCCGAATATTTTTCGACCCTGAGAACGAGTTTAGGATCGGGGGTCTCAACCCTCAAAGGGTTAAAGTGTAGATCTGTCTATTTGTATGTGTATCTATTTGTATTTGTATGTGTATGTGTTTGAGACAATCTTACCGCTGATAGCAGTAACTGTTTGGTGTTTCATAAGGGTGCCTAAAAACCCTGTCAGCTTATGAATTCGGTCAGAGGATACCTTTTTTTCAGCGAATCTGGTTGGGTGTTAAGACACCTAGAAACTCTTTCAGCTTTTAATCCGGTTATTGGTTCACTTATTTCTTGGATGAATCCAGACGAATCCGGTCAGTGGATCACTTATTTTTGAACTAATTCCATCGGTGATGTTGGACTAGCTTGTGAAAGGACTACTGGAATATTATTTAAAAGAGTAATATGTGTTCAGTTTGATACAAACAGTATAACTTGCGTGTTGGAGAAAACCGGTGACTTCTGGCAGCTCCTACTACGTGGCAGGATTTCATCTTCTTGTTCATGATATACCAGGCATTCTCAATAGAATTGAGTTCTGGCCATTGTAAAACCTCAATATTCTTCTCAGCTAGCCACTTTGTTAACGATTTTTGTAATAAAAAAGGGAAGGTTTGGATTATTTTTGTGGGAACTTTAACAGTACAAGAAAAAAAAAGGAAAAATGTAAAAATCCTTAATTTTGTTTAGAATAGGACAGGCACCTGGACAGGCACCTAAAGTCGGTACCTGACCAGCCAGGCTGTGGTTCGTACGTTGGACTGCGTGCGGCCAGCAGTAACAGCCTGGTTGATCAGGCTGGTCACAGACCGGGCCGCGGGGGCGTTGACCCCCAGAACTCTCTCCAGGTAAACTCCAGGTCCAGGTAAATATTATCCATGGAGGTACAGTGGGCCCTCGAGTTAAGAGCATAATTCATTCCAGAAGGCTGCTCAAGTGCCATTACTGAACGAATTTTCTCCCTTAAGGAATAATGGCAAGTAGGTTAGTCCATTTCAGACTCCAAAAATACACTTACAAAAATACACTTATATAATTGTACGATTTCCGAGGTGCTCTTAACTCGAGGGACCACTGTATTACCATCTTGTAATGAGAATGAAATGAAGGCGTATTAAATATCTGTGGAAACAGATGGTGTTTGAGCACATGGAAACCTGGTTCTAAAACTAGCAAGTTAGCACTTCACCATTGGTTTACATAAGGTTAAGAAGATTAATTCAACTAGGGTATATTTCTATATATGAAGGATGTTAGCATGGGTCCCATTGTGATCATGTGTACCAGTGGTGAGAATGCTGGCCTGCTAGTTTTAGAACTGACTTGCCATGAATTCAAACAGTGTTTATTCCCAGAGTAAATAACAATGATATTATTATGATTTTTGTCAGCTTGTCAGGTATTTTTTCAATGGCAGGATTACTAGTCCTTTCTTTGTCTTGTAAATAAATAGGATGACAGTTAAATCTTATAAAACCTCTATTTACAATGAGAACACACTTTACATTGTATTTCTTAATCAATAGTCTTTATTCTTTCAATATTTCCTTTACAATTTAGGAGAGGAGGGGTAAAGGTGGCCTGGCTGACAGGCCAGATACTGTAGGGTAAACCCAAGTTATACTGTGGAAATACTGGAATTGCAGCATTATAAGGCTGTATTTCTGAGCAAAAAGTAGTATATTCCCAAGAAAATGGGTGTAATTCTTTGACTACTGCCCAAAAGATGAGTATGAGGGTACATAATAGTTGCCAGCTAGCCACCCCTAAGCCCTACCCACTTCAGTATAGAAATTTTGTTGCTACCCCTGGTCAAAACAGTGCTTCTGCTTCCTAGCTGCTGGGCTGGATGCAGCATTGTAAGTTTTTTATATAATTTTCTCCATGATTTATAGTAATTTTGGTAAAAGCAAGCACTTTGAAGGAGGGTAGCCTTAGATCCCAATTTTAAGTCCTTTGAACAGCATCAAGGATGCTCACATGAGACCATTCAGAAAAATAGGTACAACAGATTGACCCCATGGTAAAAAAAAATGAAAGTCAAAATGTGATTGAAAATAGTAAAGCACTAGCTATAAAATATATTTCTATCATATATGAAGTATTTGCAATTTATTAATTGTAAAAATGCCCTTAATATAGGAAAAAGACACTTGTTTTTTCTAAATTCTTAAAAAGTTACTTGCATCATTTATGGAAAATTTGTATATTCTACAATCAGAGTTGTCATTACTTTAACAATCTTATATCCATAATTAACATAAGAACATAAGAAAGGAGGAACACTGCAGCAGGCCTGTTGGCCCATACTAGGCAAGTCTTTCACAATCCATCCCACTAACAGGATATTTGCGCAACCCAATTTACAATGCTACCCAAGCAATAAGCACCTGGAGTTAATCCTTTCCAGGTAAACTCCAGGTAGTCAGGTCACTTCCACTTAAGGAATTAGTACGGCATCTGACCTAGTAGCACAAGCTAGTCAGGTCCAATTCACACCCACCCACACCCACTCATGTATTTATCTAACCTATTTTTAAAACTACACATCGTCTTAGCTTCTATGACGGTACTCGGGAGTTTGTTCCACTCATCCACAACTCTATTACCAAACCAGTGCTTTCCTATATCCTTCCTGAATCTGAACTTTTCCAACTTGAAACCATTGCTGGGAGTCCTGTCTTGGCTGGATATTTTCAGCACGCTATTTACATTAAAATTCTCTAGAACAGTTCAAAGTTCTTTCATTTTGTCTTTAGATTCACTGGACAAGCCACCTCTTCCTCTGCAGGATTAGGTTCACTAACCATTATGTATTAATAGTATTATTATATTGATGTTACCATAAGTGCCAAATCAAATCAATAAGTAACCCTTGTGAGACATCAGCTACTTTCTGGACTAACATTGTCATCTTGCTTTAGGTACAGAGGTCCTCCATGCCAGCTAAACCCATGTGAAAATGGTGGGGTCTGTCAGCCCTTCCGAAATAGATTTCTCTGTAAATGTCCCGCTGCTTACACTGGCAAGTTCTGTGAGAAACGTAAGTAATATGTTGCATATTCACATTTTATAAGTGTATGTTATTGTATTCATGGTTAACATGATAGTTACCCAGGTAGAATGAACTTTATCTCGTATATCCTGTGGCTAATGGGTTAAGGGACTGGGCCCAAACATTATTAGTTAAGTAAGTTACAATAGTAGTGGACTCTTCACAAAATAATAGATGCTGTTACAATAGTAATTAGTTGGTTACTTAGTGAATTCGTTTCTTTTTTAACACTTTGGGCCATTTCCCACCGAGGCAGGGTGACCCATAATCACTGTCTTTGCAGAGGCTCTCAGATATGACAGTTTAGATGTCCCTCCAAACTGCCAATATCCCAAACCCCTCCTTTAACCCTTAAACTGTCCAAACGTAGATCTATGTTTGTACCACTAGCGCTCCAAACGTAGATCTACGTTTTAATTTTCCTGCCTCCAAATTTGGCATGATTGGCCTGAGATGCCTGATCAGTATAGAATGGGTTTCAACACTCGGTGTGTGCAGTATTAAAAAAATCTGGGACCACTTAGTACCTAGTGGGAGCACCAGTTCAATTGAGCACCAGCTAGAGCAACTAGCGTGGCAAACACCAGGGATTCACTGATGGATGTGGCCACAAGTGGTCGAGGAAATATCAAAAACCTCGATAATAACCCATGTGTAACATTTGTGCAACATCCTTTCATTTTTGATACCACTGGTAGTGTCATCTTGCCAGAATGTCCCATAACCTATGCCCTAAGTAAAGAGAAACGATTCTGGAACGTGTAATACGTATTCGGCAGGCTGGCTGGCTTTGGCTGTCTGTCTGTCTATATCTCTGTCTATCTCTGTCTCTCACATGTACACATAAGTACAGTTATTATACATAATGGAAATTACCTAGGATAACCCAAAAATTCCAGGCAAAGTGCTATACAGTCATCCCTTGGTTTTCGTGTTTAATCCGCTCCAGAGGGATCAACTAAAACCAAAATCGACGAAAACCAAAACCATTTTCCCCACAAGAAATAATGGAAATTCAATTAATCCGTTCCAGAAACCCAGAAGTTTGGAAAAAAAATTGGGGGCCTTAAAGATAGATTTACATGCACAAATGAATGAACTCAATGTGGCACTTACCTTTATTGAAGACTGATGTTGCTGGATGGAGGAGGGGAGAGGGAAGAGAGGCTATTGTTTGGAAGGGGAATCCCCTTCCATAAGGAATTTAGGTACCAAGTCCTTATCCGGGGTCACTTCCCTGCATGCCTGCTACACTCCCTGCATACCTGCTACACTCCCTGCATACCTGCTACACTCCCTACATACATGCTATACTCCCTGCATACATGCTACACTCCCTGCATACATGCTACACTCCCTGCATACATGCTACACTCCCTGCATTCATGCTACACTCCCTGCATTCATGCTACACTCACTGCATACATGTTACACTCCCTGCATACCTGCTACACTCCCTGCATACCTGCTACACTCCCTGCATACCTGCTACACTCCCTGCATACCTGCTACACTCCCTGCATACCTGCTACACTCCCTGCATACCTGCTACACTCCCTGCATATATGCTACACTCCCTACATGCATACTACACTCCCTACATGCATGCTACACTCCCTGCATGCCTGCTACACTCTTAAACTCCATCGTGTTTCTCACTTTCTTTACCAAAGGACTGGCACTTGGAGCTTTCTTTGGGCCCATGGTAGCTTATTTAGTAGTCACACACAATAATCAAGGGCCAAAAACAATGAATTGTTAATGTTTTGTATGAACTCCTGGGGTAATGTTCACTCAAGCATAAACAATGCTAGACTGCGTGACAATGTGCGTGGGAGGTGCGTGGGTGGCGGTCTACGGCCTTTGTATGTGCGGGGCACTGGTGGACAGGTTCCGTACCATCAACGAAAACTGAGACAATCAACGAAAACTGAGACATTTTTTTCACGAAAAAATTGAACGAAAACCAAAATCAGCGAAAACTGAGACAAACGAAAACCAAGGGTTGACTGTACAGTGCTTGTAGATATAAGACATAATAAGCATGACTGGTAAGTAATACGCATTGTCACTTCTGCATCGTGTGTAACACCTGTTGGTTTATGAGCCGCTCTCTGAGACTGAGAGACGAGCAGACGGAAAGACACACACAAAGGCAGACAGAAAGACCGAGATACACAGGCAGACAGAAAGACCGAGACACACAGGCAGACAGAAAGACCGAGACACACAGGCAGACAGAAAGACCGAGACACACAGGCAGACAGAAAGACCGAGACACACAGGCAGACAGAAAGACCGAGACACACAGGTAGACAGAAAGACCGACACACACACACAGGCAGACAGAAAGACACACACACAGGCAGACAGAAAGACAGACACACACAGACATACAGAAAGACAGATAAGCAGAGCTAGACAGATAGACAGACAGACATACATACATGTTTGTGTGTAACAGTGAAAACAAATGAAGCCAGGGTTCCCTGCAGCAGTGCACTATCATCAAGTGTCACTCCACTGCTTACCCTGTCAGCAATTTAGTGACACTCGTCATAAACACCATGCTTCAAGAAGTTTCCAGCATGTCTAAAACATTGCTGAGACCTATAAACACTTTGTATATATTTCTAGACAATAGTAAATGACCAAGGCAGGTGAAAATGTTCACCTGTCGGTGTGATTGTGACTAGTATTTGAGTACTATTTCAGTACCTAATATTAGTGTCAGAACAAAGATTGGCTATGAAATCACAAGAACTATTATAAATTGTAATTATCAGAACATAAAAATTATATAAATTAAAATACAAACGAGAAAAAAGGTATATTGGCAACACTTCTGCAAGCGGCAGGACTCAATATTGCCGTCAGGTGAGCATCCAGCGCCAACTTTGCGGTCTTATATCTCGGTAAGTACTGGTCCTAAAAAAATTTTTGGTCTTATTACACAGAAAATTGCCCTCTTTAATCTAATTTTTTTTTTTTTTTAAATATTTGTTGCAAGTGTATGGAATAGGTAGTAAGTTACTGAAGGCTGTAAAGAGTTTTTATGAGGATAGTGAGGCTCAGGTTAGGGTGTGTAGGAGAGAGGGAGATTACTTCCCGGTAAAAGTAGGTCTTAGACAGGGATGTGTAATGTCACCATAGTTGTTTAATATATTTATAGATGGGGTTGTAAAAGAAGTAAATGCTAGGGTGTTGGGGAGAGGGGTGGGATTAAAATATGGAGAATTAAATGCAAAATGGGAGTTGACACAGTTACTTTTTGCTGATGATACTGTGCTTATGGGAGATTCTAAAGAAAAGTTGCAAAGGTTAGTGGACGAGTTTGGGAGGGTGTGTAAAGGTAGAAAGTTGAAAGTGAACATAGATAAGAGTAAGGTGATGAGGGTATCAAACGATTTAAATAAAGAAAAATTAGATATCACATTGGAGAGAGGGATTATGGAAGAAGTAAATGTTTTCAGATACTATTTGGGAGTTGATGTGTCAGCGGATGGGTTTATGAAGGATGAGGTTAACCATAGAATTGATGAAGGAAAAAAGGCGAGTGGTGCGTTGAGGTATCTGTGGAGACAAAAAACGTTATCCATGGAGGCAAAGAAGGGAATGTACGAAAGTATAGTGGTACCAACACTCTTATATGGGTGTGAAGCATGGGTTGCAAATGCTGCAGCGAGGAGGAGGAGGCTGGAGGCAGTGGAGATGTCCTGTCTAAGGGCAATGTGTGGTGTAAATATTATGCAGAAAATTCGGAATGTGGAAATTAGGAGAAGGTGTGGAGTTAATAAAAGTATTTGTCAGAGGGCTGAAGAGGGGTTGTTGAGGTGGTTTGGTCATTTAGAGAGAATGGATCAAAGTAGAATGACTTGGAGAGCGTATAAATCTGTAGGGGAAGGAAGGCAGGGTAGGGGTCGTCCTAGAAAAGGTTGGAGGGAGGATGTAAAGGAGGTTTTGTGGGCGAGGGGCTTGGACTTCCAGCAAGCATGTGTGAGTGTGTTAGATAGGAGTGAATGGAGACGAATGGTTTTTGGGACCTGACGAGCTGTTGGAGTGTGAGCAGGGTAACATTTTGTGAAGGGATTCAGGGAAACCAGTTAATTGATTTAGTTGGACTTGAGTCCTGGAAATGGGAAGTACAATGCCTGCACTTTAAAGGAGGGGTCTGGGATAGTGACAGCTGGGAGGGACTATTCTCAGCTGTCGTATCTGAGCGCCTCTGCAAAAACAGTGATTATGTATGAGTGTGGTGAAAGTGTTGAATGATGATGAAAGTATTTTCTTTTTGGGGATTTTCTTTCTTTTTGGGTCACCCTGCCTTGGTGGGAGACGGCTGACTTGTTGAAAAAAAAAAAAAAAATTGGAGCGCTGGGCGAGTGAACGTAGATCTACGTTTGGACAGTTTAAGGGTTAAGGTGCAGGCATTGTACTTCCCATTTCCAGGACTCAAGTCTGGCTAACCGGTTTCTCTGAATCTCTTCACAAAATATTACCCTGCTCACACTCCAACAGCTTGTCAGGTCCCAAAAACCATTTGTCTCCATTCACCCTATCTAACATGCTCATGCACGCTTGCTGGAAGTCCAAGCCCCTCGTCCTCCAACCTTTTCGAGGACAACCCCTATCCCATCTTCCTTACCCTACATATTTATATGCTCCCTAAGTCATTCTACTTTGTTCCATTCTCTCTAAATTCATTCATTTTTTCTTATTAACATATCGGCCGTCTCCCACCAAGGCAGGGTGGCCCGAAAAAGAAAAACTTTCATCATCATTCACTCCATCACTGTCTTGCCAGAGGCGTGCTTACACTACAGTTATAAAACTGCAACCTTAACACCCCTCCTTCAGAGTGCAGACACTGTACTTCCCATCTCCAGGACTCAAGTCTGGCCTGCCGGTTTCCCTGAATCCCTTCATAAATGTTACCTTGCTCACACTCCAACAGCACGTCAAGTCCTAAAAACCATTTGTCTTCATTCACTCCTATCTAACACGCTCACGCATGCTTGCTGGAAGTCCAAGCCCATCGCACACAAAACCTCCTTTACACCCTCCCTCCAACCTTTCCTAGGCCGACCCCTACCCCGCCTTCCCTCCACTACAGATTTATACACTCTCAAAGTTGTTCTATTTTGTTCCATCCTCTCTACATGTCCAAACCACCTCAGCAACCCCTCCTCAGCTCTCTGGATAATAGTTTCGGTAATCCCACACCTCCTCCTAATTTTCAAACTACGGATTCACTGCATTATATTCACACCACACATTGCTCTCAGAAATGACATCTTCACTGCCTCCAGCCTTCTCCTTGTTGCAACATTCACCACCCATGTTTCACACCCATGGACAAAGTTCTTTGCCTCCACAGACTTCTAAGTGCACCCCTCTCCTTTTTCCCCCTCATCAATTCTATGATTCACCTCATCTTTCATAGATGCATCTGCTGACACATCCACTCCTAAATATCTGAATACATTCACATCCTCCATACTCTCTCCCTCCAATCTGATATTCAATCTTTTGTCACCTAATTTTTTTGTTATCCTCATTACCTTACTCTTTTCTATATTCACTTTTAATTTTCTTCTTTTACATACTCTACCAAACTCATCCACCAACCTCTGCAGTTTCTCTTCAGAATCTCCCAAAAGCACAGTGTCATCAGCAAAGAGCAACTGTGACAACTCCCACTTTGTGTTAGATTATCTTTTAACCCCACACCTCTTGTCAACACCCGTGCATACCCTTCTAATAATAATAATAATAATAATAATAATAATTTTTATTTGGACATGATACAAAGAATTACATTTGGTTATTGAGATTACATGAGGTGTACATGCCAAAGCCCCTAGTATGAGGGATTTTTGGGGAGACTTAAAATTAACTTAAAACTAGATTGTAAGAATTTTTGTAGATAGTATACAATGAGTAAAGGTGAGTATTTAAGCTATGAAATTTGAACATATGAAATTTGAACATAGTTTTGTACTTTTGTTTTTTCATTATAAAATTAATTAAATCAGATTAAACAAATTAAACAATAATAATAATAAATGATAAAAAATTATGTTCATAATTTATAAAATAAGTAAAGATGCATATCTAAGTTATAAAGTTTGAATATAAGTTGAACATATCAATTAATTGTAGCAATTTATTGCAGCAACAAAAGTTATGGTTGATAATTTATAAATAATAAAGTTGC